>OU503052.1:28183716-28217333 GCA_912172775.2 Fraxinus pennsylvanica
AAAAAAAAAAAAAAAAATTGGAACAAATGGAACCATCGGCCTCCATCTAGCCAACCACCACCTCAAGCGTCGGAGCTCACACCACAAATAGCCACCATCAACACCAACCACTTTCCAATAAATCAATTGTACAAACAACATATTTATATAGCCAAAATCAACCAAAAATGCAGTTGGTCGCGTGAACACACATGACCTTTCTCCGTCAATTTTGGTGTTGGCAGTTGTTCCCACCATCACGGACTACCCATTCCGGCTTCACCACATCACGTTGCACCTGTCACAACAATGGGCTTCTAAAAATTTCTTGAGTTTGTGACATTTTTCGACGAAGATCGATCATGAAAATGGCTGCACAAGCCAATCTGAAAAAGAAAGACTACCCCTCCCATCTTTGGGAAAACACAGAAAACCAGATTCAAGAAAATTGAGATTTATTAAATATATATCCACCAATGGATTTGTCCAAAAAATTGATTTTTTGCTCCCTCATGTTGTTGGCCACATTCACCAGTTTTTTGGAACAAATCAATCCCAAATGAAGTAGAAACCCAGCTACGCGTACCACCACAAAAATGAAAATGAAGGGGGAGCCAAATTCTAAATTAAAGTATATTGCTTAGGAGAGCAAGGGGCAAGGGGCTGGAATCTTCATTTTTCGAAAGCAGCATCGAAGCTAGTCATCCAACCAAAAAAATAGAATCAACAAACAGCCGAGCATCCAAGCTATTGCCGCAAGTAGTTGCTACCACGGTCAGATGACTAATTTTGGCATCCAAGGAGTGCTACATTTTCATGTTCCCCACAGTCATGGCAACGAATTTTGTCAAAAAGAAACAAAAAATGATACAAACTTTCCCATGTTTAAGAAATGGTTATCTATGTTTTGAGTTGTTGTGGGGATGGAGGAAGGGGATGAAATTATTTTTGTTTTTTGTTTTGATTTTTATATTTGTTTGGGACTCATTTGTAAATTTTTAAAAATTTTGGACATATGGTTGCAATTAGTCCTTTTTTGTTTCTTTTTGTTTTATTTAAATAAGATGTATATTTGTCATTTCACTTATTTTTATAAAGAAAATGGATGAAAATTAAGGAAAATAATGTATTCTGCAATAAAACGTGACAATAAGGGTAAAAATACAAAAAAAATTGAAATGTAAGGACATTATGCACACTAAAGGCCAAACGTAGGAACATTTTGTACTAACAAGACTAAAATTCTACTACAAAAGAGATGAAAGTGGTATATTAGCGAGATTATAGTGAATTTTGAAATATGTTCAAATTTGTTTTCCACTCGTCCCTATATATAGCTCCCGAATAAAAAAATAAAAATATAGAATTTGAATTGAGTGCCTAATTGATAGCATCCTACAAAGCAGCCATGTATACTGAGTAATTAGCACATAACGTTCTTGCCTTTCATCATTATTATGAAAAACGTTATTATCTTTCATTTTTTGACATTTTCACCCTTATTTTCTCATTTCATTGTACAAAAGATTATTTTCAACAATTTTCTCAATTAAAGATGTGAATTGACGAATATACACTTCTATTTAAATAAAACAAAAAGAAAAAGAAAGAACAAATTGCAATCATAGTTCTTTTTTTTTACAAAAAGTATAAACAAGTCCCAAATAAATTAGTAAAATGGTAATTAGCACATATTATTGTGAAAAAAAAAGTCTATCTTTCTTTTCTCTATCTTTTTTTTTTTTTCTTTCTTTCTTTTTATTATTATTATTATTATTTTTTTTTTGCATTTTCACCCTTAATTACACTTTTGATTTAGCAAACCATCATTTTTATCCATTTTAATCCAATTTCTCAATAAAAAATTTTGTGAAATGGTGAATATGCAATCATATTTAAATATTAAAAAATAAAAATACATAACTAATTGCAATAATAGTCCCAAATTTTTAAAAAAAGTGTAAACGAGTCTCAAATAAATTAATAGAAAATTAGAAATTAAGCCATTGTTTGAGCTTCGTTTTTTCCATCAAAATGGATTATTAAATAGTGATTGGACCTCATTACAATCACACGTTTTTCAATAAAATAATATTACACTCAAGCCCAAAATTTTTCTCCTATTTTTAAATACACAATCTCCATCATTAAAAAAAATGAAAGAAAGAAAATGGGGTTCAAACAAGTCTTAATGTTTTTTTTAAAAAAAAAATACAAGCGAGTCCCAAATAAATTATTAAAAAATAGAAATTAATATTTTTTTAAAAAAATATTTGCAACACGAGTCTAAAATAAATTATTAAAAAATAGAAATAAAAAATTAATTTTTTTAATTTTATATTTTTATATATTTAAATATGAGGGTATACTCGTCATTTCACGACTTTTTATTCGGAAATTGGATGGAAATGAATAGAAATGATGTTTTGAGCAATCAAAAGTGTAATTAAGAGTGATCAAAAAATAAAATGATTGAATGTTTTTCACAATAATAGTGAAACATTTGGACATTATGTGTTAATTACCATTTTACTAATTTATTTGGAACTCGTTTGTACTTTTAAAACAATTTTGGAATTATGGCTGTAATTAGTTCTTTCTTTTTCTTTTATTTAAATAGAATAGTATATTCCTCAGTTCACATCTATTGAAAAAATGAATGAAAATAACATTTTGCTAAATTAAATGTCGAAATAAGGGTGAAAATGGAAAAAAATGAAAGGTAATAACGTTTTCCTCAGTAATAGTGAAATGTAAAGACGTTATGTTCTAGTTACCCATGTAGACTTAATAGTTAGGTATGCCAATAGACTAGTTTAGCCTCGGCTCACGAGTCGACAAGCGTGTCATACGAGATTTCGCTATTCAGCGTGCACCTACAGCTCGCTTCAGACATGAAACTAGCACTCAACTCATTTGTAGGGCAAGCCAACGAGTTAACAACCTTAAGGGGCCTGCATGCGAATTTTTTTCCATCGATTTTGAGTGCACTGTTTATGAAGAGTTGATAAAATCGATACTTACTAGTTTTTTGGGGCATTGATTTTGGATGGTTTAAAAACCACCCAAAATCGGTGTAGTATATAATTTTGATTGTTTCTCTCAACTCACCAATCGACGATTTTTTGTCATTTCTCATATTCTCTTTTAATTTTACACTTTATAAAATAATTATTTACAATCAACATATTTTACTCAAAACTAACTTTAAATAAAATAATTTAATTTAAAAAACTATTTATAAGCAAAAAATTATTTTATAATTAAAAAATTATTTATATGATAAAAAATCACTTTTGTATTTAAAAAATGGAGCTTTACGACACTTCCTTACTCGCTTTTATTATATTATTAAATAGACAAGGCATATCTTGAAGATAGGAGTCGTAGAGCCAAAAATAAATAGGCTTATTCTTTGTTCCCTTGAATTAGAATTCCAATCATAACTCAAACGCAGATTGGTGTTTTGTTCAATGAAGACTTTTAGGGATAAGAGACGTATGACTAAAGAAATAATCAAAAAAGGATCTTTCGTGTATAATCCTGCATAATACAATGCAGGCAAAATTTCCTAGATTCATGGAGATATAGAACAACATATAAGTTATCATGCTTGCATATCCATCATGAGACTCTGACGGGGAAACGGGTTGATTATTCAGGTCATTCTGTCATTGTGTAGGTCCTTCACTTTCATTACATCGATGTGGATTACCGCGCGAAATAGCAATAGAGCTTTCCCAGACCGAAAGACGTGGCTTTCGTACTTTGGTGGGTCTCCAAGATCCTTTTGATGACCTATGTGGTGTTGAAGGGATTGGATTGATGATAAAATAGAATCATGGGTTGCGAACAGTGATTCGATTAATGATGAAGAAAGAGAATTCTTGGTTCAGTTCTCCGCCTTAACGACAGAAAAGATGATTGATTTGAAAAGGGTTTTTTTTTTTTTTTTTAACAATATGAAGAGTTGTGAAAGGACGCATTAAATTAGTTGGCATCAGCCGTTTGTCTTGGAATTATGAAAATTCTTCGATTGATGGATAAGAACAAAAAAGTGGGAAAATTATTTCACAAGTTTTCTAAAACTCTTTGACCCCCCGAATTTGGAGTATCCTACTTTCACGCAATTCATGAGTCAATGGGCTATCGATATTTCATGATCAAGGGTTTTTAGGTAGCCTTTGTTGACAACCCATCTATATATATTTTTTAAGGGATCGTCATGCGGTTCATCAAGGAAAGAGTGCATACCTGATTAGCCATTGCTCCTCTTTGATAGAAAGAGCGGAATGCGGATTCAGTGTGATCAGGAAAAGAGAAAGGAATGAATAGGTTTTATCTTTAGATGAAGCGGAAGCTCATTCCTAGCCTCTTTGGCAGTAGCAAGTCTCACCGACTCATACTTGATCTGATTGTATTTTTTTGAAAATGAGAGAATACCCCAAATGAATTTGATTTTACTTTTTTTTTTTTTTCCGAAGAGCTCATTTTATAATACCTCGAGAGCTAATGACACTATTTTTGTAAAATGGAATTGTCTCAATCCCTAGGGAATCACACCAAAAATTCTAGTTCTTTTTGGATTTCTTTCCTCAAGCTCGAGGTTTGAATTTCTTCATGGTAGTACCCTCGTTAATTTCGGCCTTACTAATGACTAAATTGGTTTCGTTGGAACCCATATTGAAAAGAATCAACCATTCAAGTATAGCAAATTGCATGGAAAAGGTGGTAGGAAGAGAGACATATATATGGTGTATATGTCCATCTATATTGAATTATCGCTTTTTTCTACTTCTTTCTTAGCTAAGTTAGCAGAGAAAGGGAAAGTAGACAGTAGTGGGAATCAAGAAAAATCCCCTCTGGCAAAGTCTAATTAGGGCGTAGCAGGAAGATTCGTCGAAACAAAGAGAAAGTATACATAATAAAAAAGAAATTTGGCTAATTGCTATCCCTAATTCAAATGAAATGTACAATTATCCATAAGATTTCCGTTTTCTTAAAACAGGGAAAAAAAATAAAAAATAAAAAGATCCCCTCGTAGCGAGTATTTTCGAAAAATACTCAATTTTTTTTTTACAATGGGTTCTGTATTTTGTATATGCCCATCAATAAATAGGAACCACTTCGTAAATATATATTTGAGATAGAAATGGAAAGGATCCAATTTACTTATAAAATATAAAAAATTACTAGAAATTTATTTGTGTAATTATTGTTTAAAAGTAACTTATAATTATAAAATTTACTTATAAGTAAATACTTTATAATTATAAAATTTACTTATAAGTAAATACTTAACTATTTAAGATAAATATTAAGTTATATGTAAAAAATTAATAAGTAAAATGTCACTTATAAGTAAAAAATATCATACAAGAGATTATAAACCGATAACTTTACTAAGGAATATATATAATTTTACTATTTTAAAAAAAAATTAAAATCAGTGGATAATAAACTTTCAAGCATAAGTTGGACTGTCTTAAAAATTGTTATTAAAAGCACTTAAAATTAGTTTGATTATAAACGCTCAAAATCGATACTTTAAAAAATGTTCATAATCGCTACCCCAAAAGTGCCAAGTAGGCCCTATGCGTGGGTGTGGGTATTGTGCCTTAAGTTCGAATGGTATCCAACATCTAAGAAGAGTGAAAAACATGCATCATTTGCTTCTTCGAATTAATCCAGAAAATTGACAAAATCCCTTTTGTTAAGAAGCCCTACACTTTGTTTCAAAACCTCTTTTAGTTTTGGCCTCATATTTCCTAATGCTTGCTAGTGGCAAACATAATTGTTCACTTCTCTTTCTTCATACCCTTTAAATTCTATAGTTTAGAGCGGAAAATATTTTGTTAAAAAAATATTGGATAAATAGTGTGACGAAAAAGTCTAGTTCTGAAGGACTTAATTGATAATCCATTAGAAGTTTTAAATTAGTGTGACGAAAGTAAAATTTTATACATCTTCGTTCAGATTGAGAATGGAGTACAAAAGGTAAGAAATATAGAAAATATAATCAGTAAATACTTTTAGATGATAATGAAGAAATTTTGATAGACAATCGTAATAAGTAACCTTATAAAATGCAATTTTGCCTCCCTAAATTGTTGTGATAATATTTTTTGTAGAAAAAAAATGTGGCGAAGAAGGGACAAGAAATATGGTTAACATTTACGCTTTTTACTCACAAAAAGCGGTGTTGAAAAAAATTGGAAAAAGAAAGTTATAGTTCGTTAACATCTGATTTTAGCGATATTATTAAAGGGAAAGACTGTATGGAAGAGGGGTAATTCACAAATACCTTAAAAAATATACTAATTTCATACTTAATCCCGTTCGGGAGAGCTTAAAATCCAATTAAAATTGAAAATATGACTGTTATTGGGTCCCACCCGTCTAATAAAAGTCAACAATAACGGCTATATTTTCAATTTTAATCTGATTTTAATCCCTCCCAAACAAGCTCTAAATCTTATTCTATTCTCAAAGTACTTTTTTATTCTTTTTTTTTTTTTTTTTACAATATTTTTTGTAAAACGGTGTATTGTATTTGTAAAATTATTTGACCTTCTATTACATGTATAAAATTTTATTCGTTGGATATTATTGTCCGTAAGTGTTTTTATGACTTTTGTAGTCAATGGAAGAAATATTCTTTGTGTTTGTAGAATTCCGAGGGTGAAGGTCAATTGAAAGCAATGATTATTCATGAGTAACCGAGGAGAATGTTGGTCCTGATTTTCTTAGAAGCTCCTAATGTGTTTTAAAACTTCGATATTGCTTCCTCTTTTGATCACAACTTTTATGTTTAATCCCTATTTGGTACAGATTCGATAAAACTCATTTTTTTTTAAATTCCCTTTCAATCACATTCTCTCAATAAAAAAAAAAAGTTGCACTTCGACCCTTAAATTTTTCCTACATTTAATCATATATTCTCTAAAAATATCATTCTTTTACAAATTTATTTTCTAAAAATATACTTCAAATATGTCCAAAGTGGTATTGTGAAGAAAGATCTTTTGATGCCTTGTGCTTGAGCTTTTTGTAACTAGAACCAAGTCAAGTGTCGAAGTCCATATGCTTTTGGTGTTAACACGTATAAACCGGCTTAGAGTCATGTTTTGTAATGGGAGTAGGATGTTATAGGCTTGTATATTGTGTTTTCACTTGTGGTTAATATTGTTATGAATTAATCGCAAAATAATGGCAATAACGAAATAAACAAGACAAATAAGAACACCGAAATTTATATGGAAACCCAAGATGGGAAAAAATCACAACAAGAAGAAGAGAATTTCACTATAATTAATAATGAATGTGTTTACAATATCAAGATCTTAATGCTCTCAATTAAAATCTAGGCTCTCTAATTCTTAAGATGCTGTTGAATGTATATTTGGAAATACAATAATGTAGAATATATATAGGAGTCTCTTTTGAAATTCTAAATGAAGTAGAAAACATAAAATCTGGAAAAAGGGAATAAAACTCGTCGCGGTGGCACCTCGACGCCACCAAGCTGGCGTCCCGATGCTCGTGGCAATTTTTCTGATAGGGGCATCGGCGCCACAGCGCTATGCGTTCTGCTTCTGTTTTCTCCGCAGTGCTTCGGCGTCGCGGTGCCGCACTTTGGGGTTTGATTCTTCCAAAGATGTTTTTACCATCCCAAAGTCATTTTCTAAGCCAAACTCTCAATCATTGATGAAATTTGATCTCCATTAATTTGGACTATCAAAACCAAAACTCTTTAAACTTCTTCTATTCAATCAAATACCAAATCACATGGAATTTGTGTCACACAACAACAGGAATTGAAAACACATCTTCAAGTAAACACTACTCATCCTCCTTCAAACAAGCTCCAATGGGCTAAATCAATGACAAATACCAAATAAGTTCAACAAATTCTCAAACTTAGCAATTGGAAATGGTTTTGTCATCATCTCAACAGGATTATCCTTGGTATCAATCTTTCTCACTACAATATCACTAAAGCAATCACATCATGCACAAAATGATACATCACATCAATTTGCTTAGTTCTCTCGTAAACATCTAATCTTTAGTCAAGAAAATAGCACTCTGACCATCACAATATACTATAGAAATCTGTAAATTTTCACTGATTTCACCAATCAATCATCTCAATCACTAGCCTTCTTACATGCCTCTGTAATGGCCATGTACTATGCTTTTGTTGTAGACAAAGTTACTGTATTTTGTGAAGTATCTTTCCAATTGATAGCACAGCCTCCAAGGGTAAACACATACTTTGTAAGTGATCTCATTTTATCAAGATCATCTGCATAATCTCAATCCACATACTCAATGACTCAATCTGTATTTCTACCAAAATCCAAATAAGCAATAGAAGAGCCCCTCAAGTATCTGAATATTCACTGTACTACTTTTCAATGTTCTTTGTCAGGATTTGTTATATGTCTACTAACGGTACAGACTGCATGAGCCAAATCTGATCTTGTAAAAGTCATAGCATGCATAAGCGAACCAACTACACTGGAATAAGGAACCCAAGACATGTAATCGATCTTTTTATTTGACCGATGACACAAATTAGATGATAATTCAAAGCGGGCAGGTAAGGGAGTATTGACAGCCTTAACATTTAACATATTAAACCTTTGAAACACCTTCTTAATGTACCACTTATGACTCAAATACAATCTGCCAACATTTTTATCTCTCTAAATTTCCATACCAAGAATCTTTCTTGCTGCACCCAAATCTTTTATGTCAAACTCCTTACTAAATTGAGATTTCACTTTCTTAACCTCCACTTTATCTTTGGTTGCTATAAGCATATCATCAACATATAATAACAAATATGTGATCGATCCACCATCTCCATTTTTGAAGTACACACACCTATCATAATTACTTGTAATGAAACTATGAGTTGTCATGAATGAATCAAACTTTTATACCACTACCTTGTTACTACTTTAGTCCATACAAGGACTTCTTCAACAAATACACACAGTCTTCCTTTTCAGAAACTATGAAGCCCTCTAGTTGTTGCTTGTGAATGCCCTCCTCAAATTCTCCATATAAGAATGCTATTTTGACATCCATCTGGTCAATCTCCAAGTCATTTTTAGCCACCACTCCAAGTAAAGATCGAATAGAACTATGTTTCACAACTGGTGAGAACACATCTGTGAAGTCAACACCTAAAATCTGACTGTAGCCATTTGCCACCAATCTGGCCATGTGCCTTGCATCTTCAATCTCTGATGTGCCTTCCTTTCTTTTGTGTAGAGTTTTTATGTTTCCTCATGACAACAAGAGCACCCCGGCTCATCTTCAAAGTTCTACCTTCACCAATGTATCTATAATATTTTGAGTCAAGTACACTCAAAAATATGATATTCCACTTCAATTTTGAAACATGCCTTACATCTATAAATGTTCTAATAGCACCATCGAACATTTTGATCCTGACTGTACCAACTCCGACAATTTTGCAAGGCGTGTTATTTTCCATAATCACTGCACCTCTCGAAACTCTTTCATATGTTGTAAACCAGCCTTATTGGGACACATATGGAAAGAACATGCCGAGTACAAAACTCATGCCTCACAAGGTTTGGAACTAATATCAGAAATTACAAGAAACTCCCCTTTACTTTGCCAATCTTCTATAACATCAGCCTTCCCTGTGTTAACAGGTTGCTTTCTATTATCTGTATCACGAACAACTTTATTTCTATTTTTCAAGGCATAGCAATCTACTCTAATATGCCCATTCTTCTTACAAAAGTGACATGTCTTCTCTACATGTCTGGATTTCGATCTGCCTTTCATATTTATGCCAAGCTTCCTATCTTGATTTCTCTCACGAACAACTAGGCCTTCAGCCTAACTCCCAGATCCTCCAGCAAGATGCATCATCTTCTCTTTAGATTGTAAAACATCATAAACCTATTCCATAGTGAGAATATCCCGACTATAGAGAATAGTATATCTAAAAGTCACATAGGATGGCGGTAACGAACACAACAACATCAAAGCCAAGTCCTCCTCATCATACTTAACCTTCAATGTCTCCAAATCGGTCACGATTTCTTTAAACATAGTTAAGAGATCATCCAATAACGTACCCTAAGACATCCAATGAGAATATAAACGTTGTTTTAAGTATAGCTTACTGGTCAAGCTCTTTGTCATACATACATGCTCCAATTTCAATCACAACGCAGTGGCACTTCTCTCCTTTAGAACATCCTGAAGAATTTGATTTGAAATATATAGATAAATTTGAGATTAAGCTTTCTGATCTCTACGCTGTTTTTCATCATATGTCTGGGTTGAAGGCATCTTATCAAAGTCAAGCAAGACTTCCTCCAAATCCATCTGCGTGATACAACAATGTGGAATATATGTATGAGCCTCTTTTCGAGTTCTAGATGAAGATGAAAAATTAAAATCTGAAAAAATAAATAAAACTTGTCATGGGGCAATTTTCCAAACAAGGGCCCCGATTCCGCGGTGCTGGGCATTCTGTTTCTGTTTTCTTCGTGGCACCTCGGCACCGCAGCGCCCCACTCTTGAGTTTAATTCTTCCAAAGATGTTTTCACCATCCGAAAGTCATTTTTCAAGCTAAACTCTAAATTCTTAATAAAATTTTATATCTATTAATTAGGACTCTTAAAACCAAAACTCCTTAACCTTTTTCTATTCAACCAAACACCAAATCACATGAAATTTGGGTCATACAACAACAAATATCATATTTAAACATCATGTGATGTTTAAATCCATTTCCAACTTTATATTTGTTTAAAATGTAAAGTTGAAGTATTGATGCAGACTCTAATGACTTATCATTTAAATCTAATTATTTATAGTAAGTGCTTGTTTGACACACATTAATTTATTTTATGGTTTGTTATAGGATCATTTTCAACCACACATTCATGCAATAAAATATTATACACATATATCAAAAACTTTTCTCTACTTTTTAATTATACATTCCCCTAAAAATACTATTCAAATCTCATTTATTTTTCTAATTAATAAGAATCAAACAGGTAGTTAAAGTTTGTTTTAAATAAATTTGAAGCATATTATTTAAACAGAAGTTAATTTATCTTGTTTTATGTTGTTTACGAGCCCATTTTAGAACTACAAGCATAATACCACCTTTCCTGAAGACAAATTGTTTATCACTCCTTTTAATAATAAAATAAGGTTTAACCGAATTTTGGGGTCATCGAGAAATCATTCAAGTTCTCTATTTTTCGATGAATTTAAATATGGTTTCATATCTTAAATCAAATCTAGCTTCGAAAACAAGATCTGAAATCTTTTAATGTCGTCGACAGTCGCAAAGGGTAGAGGAAGAGGCACTGGTAAAAGTGGGTGGTGAGGCAACAATGGTGGTAAAAATATGTGTTGGAGTAGCTCAGATGGTGATAGTGGTCAGTAGCCATGGATGATGGTGGGTGGCAGTGACGAGGCTAGAACTAGACTATAAAATATTGTGATGTGCTTGGTGTATAGGGGAAAATTATACAGGATGCTCAGGGGGCGTGTCATTTTCTCATGGGAAGTTGGAAAAAAAAAAATGCAACCACATAATCCCCTATACAGGTTTGAGGTTTCTCTGTACAATGGGAATAACTAAAATACTTTAAGCTCATTTAAATTTTTTTATTATAAAGGAAAAATGAAGTTGGGCTGGGGTTGAAGTCAGGCCACTCCCCCACAAATTTGCCCTGGGTGGGTTTGGGGATAGTGATGGTATTGGTTAGTTTCTCCTTTTTGAGAAAAGCAATATTTTTTAATATTTAAAAGGTTGTAAATTAAGTGTGGAATATGTGAAATAAGAGGAAGTGCGTGATATATTTACCATTGGGCTTAATTTTCAATGTGGGATAAAAACTAGTGGAAATTATATTGAACCAGACTTTTCAAGATTATAGTTCAAAAATCAGATAATAAATTTATTTAATTATAAATCAAGTGTTAATTTAACTAATAATAATAATAATAATAATAATAATAATAATAATATAAAATCTATCAAACCCCATCCTAATCCAATTTAATCCCAAACACTAAAATTTATTTCTTTCCATCTTCTCTCTTTTCAAAAATCAGATAATAAATTTATTTAATTATAAATCAAGTGTTAATTTAACTAATAATAATAATAATAATAATAATAATAATAATAATATAAAATCTATCAAACCCCATCCTAATCCAATTTAATCCCAAACCCTAAAATTTATTTCTTTCCATCTTCTCTCTTCTAGCTTTCTCCACCTAACCCACACTTTCGACGCCGCCACACCCATTGCCGAAGACTACCGTTGAGCTCATAGAAACAATCGCTCACCATGGAGTCGTGACTACTGACTGGCTTGCTCAGGCTGAAGCCACTATGAACTACAAAATTGCTAGAGATCTGAGGTTTAAGTGTTGCCATCGCTGGAGATTGCATCACCACTCTGCTAGAGAAGATTTGAAACACTGTCTCGCGGAAAGTAGGGAAGCTGTAAGCGTCTGAAATAGATGATGTCGCTGCCGCGACTGTGGCTTATCTCCTATCTGTACCCCTCATGTAGAGATTGCACCGTCACTGATGGAGAGTTTTTTGAGTGTCGCCGCTGGAGAATGATGATGGTGTTTTGGGTTTGTTGGTCTTCGGAGTGATGATGATTTTCATGTTTTGGTGTTGGGATGATTTTTGTTAGCGGTGGTGATGACGATGGAAGTGTACGTTGGTGGTGGTTGTAGTAGTGGTGGCGATTGTGGTGAGGAGGGATGAAGAGTTTTTGTAATCAAGTATTGGTAGTGGATTGAGATTGGGGATGGGGCTAGGGTATTTGGTGTATGTGACCAATTATTTGATTATTTGTAACCTAAAAATTTGATAATTTGTGTCCAACTAGTTTGAAAATTTGTGACCGTTAAATAAGTTGTGACCTATAAAGTTTGTGATTTGTGACTAATAAATAAATTTTGTGACCTATAACATTTTTGATTTGTAACTGAAAAATAATTTGTGACCAAAGAATAAATTAATTTATAAATATATAACCGTGACAATTAATTGTATAATTATGACCTTAATATATTTAATTAATAATATATATATATATATATATTTTTATTATTATTATTTTTTTTTTTTAGTCATCTGAATTTTAAAATTTTAAACTTATTGTCCTAGTTTTAAATTAACATATACTTTACACTTGAGATATGAATTTTTTCCAAAAAACAACAACCAAGCCTATCAAGTTCAATCATACATAGCACTAAATAGATTTATGTTTTTTTTGTTGTAGTGGATTACTTGTATAAATAGTTGTTTATTTTATTGAATTAATTAATCATTTTTCTGTATCTTTCCCTAATTAATAAAAAAAAAATTCATAACTTTCTGAATATATCAATTTGTATAATTAAACTACTATCTAATTTTGTTTACTGTTCAAAAATGTATTTATTTATCTTTATTTTTTAACCATCTAGTTCGATCCCAATTCGGCCCTTGATCCTTTTGCCTTTTCTGTTTTTCGGGTCAATGTCTGATCTTTTTCTTAGTGGAAATTACATAAAACCAGGTCTTTAGTTTGATCTTTTTAAAAATCAGGTTTGGACTTTATTTTTTCATTTTTCAGGTTTTTATCATTTTAATTAAACAATTAATCTTTTAAAACCCTAATTTACCAATTCTTCACCCCTCGTCTCTCTCTCCTTACCCTCCCGTCTCTTAGAATTGCCCAGAACTGTTAAAACCCATACATCGCTAGTTGCCTCGATGGTATTCGTTGGAGATTGGTGAATGCGAAGCTGCCTTTGTGCTTGAAGCCATACTTTTCTTCTGCCTCTTTTTTATTTGTATGAAATCGTGTAATTTTTTGTTTATCTCCATTGTTATGGATTTTTTCTTTGATTTGGACACCAGAAAACTTTACATCAAAATTTGCTTTCATTTTGTAAAACAATTTCCTCCCTTCAGTAGCAATGTTTTGTAACTAAAAATAACTATATGTGACGAAATGAAAATAACAAATTAATTTGTTCCAGCTATCAGGTCACAGATATATCATGGTTCACTGGAAACATTTGTCATGTATATCCAGAAGTCAAAGACAACAAATACCAGTTCTTTAGGTCACAGATTGGTATATCAGGTCACATATTGGTATATCGGGTCACAGATACCCATGCTTTATTGGAAACATTTGCTATATATATCTAGAAGTCACAAACAATAAATAAAAGTTCTTTAACAGTTCTTTAGGTCACATGAAAAATTCTAGTGGTACACAACCCCTATGTATCCCAAGCAAAGCTCAGGTCATAGATTGGTATATCAGGTCACATATTGGTATATCAGGTCACAGATACATCATACTTCACTGGAAACATTTGCCCTGTATATACAGGAGTCACAGACAACAAATACAAGTTCTTTAACCGTTCTTTAGGTCACATTTTCCACTTAATCCATTTTCCTTGTATTACAGCAAAAATTTCATTTGATCACAGTTATTGTTTACATATCAATTGATAGCTGGAACAAATTAATGGAATGTAAAAGATTATCTAAAATTGTTATGTCTATTGTTTAAGATTGACTTAATGGAACCAATCTACTACATCTTCTACGATTGTGACCATGTCCTCCACAATTGCAATGTGTATGATCGGCACCAGCTATGGAAATTGTGACCTGAACTCCAATCCACTCCAACACTACGAACAGAATTGCACTGTGACCGGAGATTACCACCTCCAAACTGTGATCGGTAATGTCGAATTTACTGCCGTTAATTGTCAGCCTGAAGGAACTCCACTAGCCAAAATATGAATTTAATATATTACAGCAGGAGAACAGTCGCCAGAGTAGTAGTGGTCGGTCGCCAGAGTAGTCGTCGGAACAGTGAGGGTGAGGGGGGGGGTGGAGGTGGTGAAGGTGGGGTGGAGTGGAGTGGGGTTTAATTATATTACAGTTAAATATTTAATTTAATATAATAATTGTGAAATATAATTAATTAATTAATGAAAAACCTGATTTTTGTAATTCTAAATTTTGGGGCCTGATTTTTTATTTTGGAATAGATAAAACCTGAGTTGTGAATTTTTTTCTTTTTCTTAAACATTGATAATTACAACTAATAAAGCCTCGTACCTAGTACTTATTTTGGGGCAAAATGTAGGCTCGTTGGTCCAATATCTTTTCTAGACCCACATGACATATTCTGCACTAGAAACGATATTTGGGTCTTGTAGCCCATTATTTGCTATTAATTTGTTAAAGGCCCAATTCTATGTCCAAATTTTCATCTAGCCTAATTATCACAAAAATTATTTCCCATAATTGCTAGGGATAGCCCAGCTACTTTACTAAAAGGTGAGGGAGGGCCATGGCCTGTTTTGTTCATAGGTAGCAAACTGGAATATTGAAACGATGATAATTGAAGAGGCTGCACCTGCCTCATATGATTCCCACCTGAACTTGCATTTCTTCCTTTTGTCCTAATTCGTATGCAGCCCCCACTTGTTTGGTCCAGCTTAAATTTGGTTCAACTTAAAAAGCGAATTAAAATTTAAGTTAAAATCGACAATTAAAGATAATCACACATTATCAGATTCACAATCTTTCAACATACGTTCAATCATTTTTTATCAAAATCTAATAAAAAATTATTTTTTTATCTAAATCAAACAGGAGCTTAATAATATAATGCCTCGGTGATTAAAAAAAATTCTAAAAATAGGTTAATTACATAATTTAAATTTAAATTTGACTTATTTTTTAAGCATAACTAAATATGTTTTTGTTTTATTTTTTTGTTTACAATCTCTTGTTAATAAATTAAATTTTCAGACTGTTGAAGACCATTAATGAGCATATTCAGATAAGATGTCAGACTGTCGGATCAAGCAAATATATTGGTTTCAAGTATCGTCACTACCTATTTAATCAATTATGAATTTGTTATGCTTTAATTGGGAAAAATAAATTCGACCTGCACGTGAAGGTGTTTAATCCAACGGATTAACTTTTTAAATGAGATCGGTTTAATAAAGATGAGTTATGTGGCTAAAAGCACAAGTGGATAAGATGGTAAACACTAGTAGCAAATTTCACTTAGGGAAGAAATCTTTTAGTGGATATGAATGATTAAAAATTTTGCAGATTTAGTCCCTACATTTTGATTGTGTTCACAAATGTTCAACTTTTTGCTAGAATTATTATTAAAATGTTAGTGGTAAAATCTCTTTTCCTTCACTTTACAGCTCCCACTACTTTGAATTTTCAAAAGTTTGAACACATCAAAGGCATATCCATTCCTCTTTTTGCTTTTCCAACATCACTTCAATGTCTCCTCTTCTTTTTTCTTTTAATTGGACAATGTAGTACAATCACTAAGATTTGGTAATTAACCAATTTAGTTTATGTTTTTTGGCACGTTAAAATAGTACGTGATCGAGATTTTCTTTTTCTTTTCTCTTTTCTCTTCCATTCAATATTCTCATACATACGAGCATGAAAAGAAGAGAAAGAGATATAAAAAATGTACAAATATACCCATGACAAAGTCCAAAGATTGAATGGAGGGGGTTGAATTTTATCTATCCTTTCATATTTTTATTTTATTTCATGTAATTTAAATTATTTATGATAATTATGTCATTTGTTGGTCTAGGGTTTTTCCCTACTCAATTTAAACACTTCTCATAATTTCTATGTTTTAAAGATCGAATAAAGCTCGGGAGTTTTCTCGTCTTCTCGGATTTACGGTATTTCTATGCAGAATCAACGAATCATTGATTCTAAGATTTTCAAGTATATGTTAGATTTTCGTCGCTTCAGTTTCATCATCCTGATGGTAGATTTACAACACCATTTTGAACACGAACACAGAGAAACAAAAATCCATGTTTATTACGTAGAAATCGAAAATTAAAACAAATAAAATTTTAATACCTTTCTTCTTTAATTTTGTCTAAAATTAGTCGGTCCATTCTTTCAATCCTGATAAAAGAGATGCCTCTTACTCGAGTGGGGTTGTCATATGGAAAAAAGGAAAAGAGGAATGGGACCAAAGGATAATTCAGGGGAACAGAAAAGGAGAGACAAAGATAGCTGAATGAATAATTTCCATAGATTATTTTTCAACTTTTTTTGCTGAAGAAAAGCTTTTGTCCTTTCTGCTTAATTAACGGATAAATAAGTCAATAATTGAGATTTTTTTAAGTAAAAGTTGTAATCCATAATTCATAGTGAGCATTGATCTGATTAAAAATCATCCATTGGGAAAGAATCTAAGATTGATTCATATCTGTTTTCTAAGAATCCTAAGCCACACACCGACAAGAAAAAATTGAAGAGTTTCATTTCTTTAATAAATTTTGTTTTTGAAAGAAAGAACAGAAATTCTAAAAAAAGTAATTCTTTTAACTTTATAAAAACAGAAAAAGTAAATAATTTAAATATATTTATTCGTAAAGTTAAAAATTACTTATAAGTAACTTTTCTTCTTCAATATCGTGTTTATTTTCGAGCAATTCCTTTTTTGTCACCTTAGGCTAGGTAACTTCGAGTTTTATCTCTATGGAAATAATTATCAATCAACCAACTTCAATTTTTGTGACTTAATAGCCAATATCCTTAATGTAATATTCTATTAAAACAAATTTTCTTCAATATCACGTAAGCACAAATAAACTTTAATTTACAAGAGATTTAAGTTGAACGGAGTAATACGTAGGGTAAATTTCACTTGCAGTAATTATACTTTCCTTTAATGTCAATTAGATAACTGTACTAAAATTTTGTTCTGTACGATAGTTATCGCGAGCGAATTGAATTTATCCATTGCATAACATAATGGAACTTCAATTTACAAGAGTGGTGAGGACCCTTAAAACAGGTTGGAAAAGAGACATAGACCATTAGTTTTTGAGTTTTAACATAATACGTGAAAATTATTCAAAAGATTTTCATGAATTGATGCTTAAAATAAAAATGTCGGGTCAAAATTTAGTTACTGAGAAGACGATATGGAAAATTCGTTGGTTTTAACTATAACATCATTAAATTTGTTACGTCGTCTATGGCACCCCAAACATAGTAGGTTGATTGTGGTTAAATTGAAGTTAAGAAATTGAAGTAAGTGACTCAATTATTGCAAATTGAAGTATAATGACCTAATTGCAATTGAAGTGAAAGTTGTATAACCTTACAAGTTCATGTGGACATGCATACAACGGCAAATTCTATTAGATCGTTTGTTACAATTTACATAAATAGTTGCACGAAAGCTTGATAGAGTAACGTTATTATCTTTAAAAGAGATAATTAATGGTTATGTGGTAGTGAATCTCGTGATTCATTGTCTAATGAAAACGTGATGTATTTTAATTTGGAGAAAAATTCATAAATAAGGTGTATTCTTTACACCAATTCAAAAATCAGGTTTATAGTTTGAAAATTCAAAAATCAGGTTTTTTTTAATGAAATAATAAATTATTAAATCAATTTATTATTTAATTCTAATATAATATAATTAATACATCCCACATGCATCATCCGTACCGCTCCGGTGACTATTCCGGCGACCATTTCGACCATCACTCTTCTCCGGCAACAGTTCCGGCGACTGCTCCGATTTCGACAATTATTTCGGCGACTATTCTGGTCACAGATTTATAATTTACGATCACAGTTCAAATTAATTGATCACAGTCCAAATTAATTGGTCATAAATTTTTTTACGGTCATAGATTATATAAGTTTTAGGTCACATATTTCAAAATTAGTTGGTCATAGATTACATTTTTAGTCACATATTATAGAATTTTAAGATCATAATTAATTCGTTGGTCACATATCAAAATTTATAAATCACATGATCACATATTTCAAAATTAATTAGTCACAAATTTTTTCACGATCACAGATTATATAATTTTTAGTCACAGATAATAAAATGGTTAGTCATGGATTATATTTTTAGTCACATATTACCGAATTTTGGTCACATACACCAAATAGTTGGCCGCCACTTGCAACCACCATCACCTCGGCACCACCACAACAGTACCAATGCCACACCACCAATGAAAGCCGCCATTCCACTACCGACACCAACTGAACTCCACATAATCTCACCACCTAACACCACCATCTCCAACTGAAACACAGTCGTCGCACCACCACCTTAACAACATCGCCACTACCACCTGCAAAAACCAACCAACAAACCTCATCCCAAATCACAGCACAAACACTGCAGTCGCACTAGCATCGCCGTCAACACCACCTCAAAAACACCACCACTACCACCTGCAAAAACCATCCATAAAACCTAGTCCAAGTCACTGCATAACTATCGGCACCACACAGTCACCCCACAACCACACCAACACCACCCACGTATACACGACACAGAGAAGTCGTTCAAAATAAAACTTAGAGGGGGGAGAGGAGACACACGAGAGAGAGATAAGTGAGGAAGTTGAGAGTTAGTGATAAATTAGGGTTAGGGTTTTAATATATAGTACTTGATTTTTGAATAAATAAATTTTGGACCTGACTTTTAAAAAGTTATCTTTAAACCCCTGATTTTTTGTAATTTTCCTTTAATTTATTCAGCATTGAATTAAGGCCCTGTTTGGGAGGGATTTAGATTTTTCTACAGTAAATCAATTCTCATTTTCAACCACACATTCTTCAATAAAATAATATTTTCCATCACATCAATAATCTTATCTTCTTTTTCAACCACACATTTCCCATCATATCACTATTCAAAATCAATTCTTCCCCCAAACATCCCTCCCAAACAAGCTCTAAGAAGTTCAGTGTCACATAAATCGATGATGATATCTCCTAATAATTAGCAACATTTTGAGTGTGTTTAATTGGTTTTATTTTTCATAGAAAATATTATTTTTCCACTCAACTTCCTACTTTTAAGGTGTTAGATTGATAAAAAAAAATTCCTGAAAAATATTTTTAAATTTTTGGTCATGTGACCATATTTTTCTAGAAAACATAGATAATAATTTCTTTAGGAATGGGTAATTTTTTTTTTTCAGATAATTCACTTTCTCTTCTCCGTCCCCTCACTCAACACTCACCAATAAAAATGAACAAGTATAAAACTAAAGCCTTATTTGGTACACATTATTTTTTTCATTTTCATTATTCTACTCATCTTCAACCACACGTTTTTCAATAAAATAATATTTTCAATCACATCAATAACTTTTCCTTCATTTTAACCACATTTTCTCCATCAATCGACTATTTAATAATACATTCTTTCAAAATAATGTTTCCCAAACACATTTAATTAATAATTTCTTTACAAATTTCATGTTTCTAATCAAACGTACCCTTATTTTTTGTGAAATGCATCATCTCTTTTTTTTTTAATCAATTATCATATTCAGATTAAATCGAACGGTCAATCTGTGTCTCCAAGTACTTAGAGCATCTGATAATACTCCCTAAATATAAATTATTCAAATCTTATATTAAATTGATTGTTCATTAAAATATAAAAATATATGAGGAAAATTTGATAAATATTTATTGAAAAAAAAATCCAAAATATAAACATTATTAGTGTGTAAAGAATTTTACTACTCTCTAAAGATGCTCTGAAATTACGGAGAAAAAAACAAACCAAATATTTACTTTTGACTCCATTAATTGCAAGAGCCAAGAGGAACAATTTACATTTGAACAGCTAGTTTCCAAAATCCTTAACAGTTTTAATTAATTGAAGCAGCACTTTCAGAATAGGGATAATCAACGTACCAAATCCCATCAATCAAATCAATCAATCAATTGTTGTTTCAAGTATAAATACTTCCAAATGCATTAATCCAACGATTAAAAGCACGCCAAGTCATCTCAGATTTTGTCCTGTCAAATCATAATACATTTCCAACCAATCATTTTACACCTTTACACTATTGCATGACCAAAATATCAGTACTATCTACACTGACTACGTAGCCCTGCTTCACCTGATTGAGGATCAATAATTATAAATATTTGTACAAATTATGAAATTATTTAACTTTCTCCAAAACTTTATAAATTATTCGTAAATTGTCCAACTTTATTTTTAACAAATTTTGATAAATATTGATGAAATATGTGATTAAAAAGTTACGGGATCCATATAATATGTGATTAAAATTAATTGTTATATTTGACTTAAATTAAAATGTAGATTGTAATTTCTACCTTCTAATATGTGATGAAGTGGCTCGTTGAGCGTGTTAGCAAGTCTGCTATAATTAAAAAGACTTGAGCAAAAGTTGAATAAGCTCAGCAAATTTTTTTAGGTCATACCAATTTATCTTTTTCATTGATCACATATTATTTATTGGTCACAGTTTAACCAATTTAATTGTCACAAACGACCATATAATCTGTGACCACCATCAACTTGTGACCACTACCTCACCATTCCCTCCAGCAGCACCATTCCCATTGTCGCTGCCAGAACCACAATCACCACCAGCTCCCAACAGCAACACCACCTCAAACAAATCAACACATCACAGAAAACACCACCACATCCTCACACCAGTTCACCACCACCAATACCAAGATCCACCACCACCTCCACCAACAAAACCACTGTACACAACCACAGAACAACCATCATATTATCTCACACCATCACCACGGCCAAATCCATCACCACCAACTCTAGATCAACCATCAATAGTGCTTGATCCACCATCGCCACTAAAACTACCCAAACATCACCACACCATAGAAACCACCACCACCAACAAACAAAAATAACCAAATTTAGCGTTGCTGCCATCCTTCACGCCCAAAATATCTCAAAACCACGGCGGCACAACGTCACTGCGAGCGCAGTGGTTTTGATCGGTGACATTCGCGCAGTGGTATAGCCCCTTATGGTATCTCGTGAGGCTGCACCATATGTGGACGTGCTATATCACAACGGTGGTGAGAGGTTGAGTTGTCAGCAGAGAGGGAAGAGAAGGTTGCACCATCTGTGGAAGTGGTATCTCGCGAGGCTGCGCTATCTGTGGAGGCCCTGTATCGCGGTGATGGTGCGTGGGCTGCTGGCGAAGGCGTCGCCATTATGTATTGGTAAAGAGAGTGAGAAGAGATTACGGTGAGAAAAAAAAAGGAGGAGGATGAATATTGAAAATGGTTGCTAGGGTTTGGGGGAAATTAATTAGGATTGAGATGAAAATTGTATAATTAACATTTAATTAAACATGAAATATCTGTTTTTTGGAAAATGAAACTTGTGATCTGATTTTTGAATATGGATCTTGAAAAGTAGGGTTTTGTGTAATTTCCACATATTGGAACTTCACCAAATTCAAATCCAAATACGGGCCATTGGTTCTGGTTCAGTTACCATTCTACCCGTTACCTTTTTTAAAAAAAAAATAAATAAAACGTGAGTTGATAATACAAATTATCTTTTCAATATATAATAGAAATAGAAGAAATAAAATATATTACCAAATGCATACTTCAATTAAGGATTCAAATCCCCTTCTTGTAAAACCAAAAAGTTTTGCCTAGCTAGTGATCACGTGCCTAGCAAATGGCTAAAAACATACCAACCAAAAAAAGGATCAAGACATTTAATGGATTTTATTTGCCTCCAAGAAAAGCTACAAATCAAAAAAAACATATTAATTGTTAGCCTTAGTCGGAGGTCAAGCTCAATGTCCACTCGAAGATTCATTAATGAAAGCTTCTTAAATGAGGAGTGAGTCTTTTACTTCTCTTCAAGGCAAACTAGGTCTCGTTGACTCGTGCTTCTAACATGTTTGGGTAAAGTTTAAGCCCCCGTTTGATGGCATTAAAATGTAAAAAACTATATTCTGAATAGTATTTTTTTGAAGGATGTATGGTTAAAAAGTTTTGAATTTACGTATAAAATATTTTATTGGTTGAATGTAATTGAAAATAAGTATCAGAATTAAATTAAATTAATCTAAAGGCAAGTAAACACGGACTAAATATATGTAAAAGTTACTTTTTAGTAAATTTTTATTTTCACGTGTTCGATAAAGTATACATTTTCTTATGCAAAAGCAATTGGGACATTGATTTTCCTTCTTTTGCAAAAGAAACCAGCTTTTTTTGGCAGCTATTGATAGTGCTCAAGAAAACCCAAAAAGAAGTCACTTTTGAGGTTTTTTTTCTTTACTTTTAAACTAAACCAAACATACTCTTAGTCTCTCTCAATCTCTAATGAACCAAACTAAACTATTAGGCTTTGCACATGGCACATATAATACGATTCTAAGTCCTTACAGTTTACAAAATAAGTTAAAATTTACTTGTATAAGCCTCTATTTGAGCTCCATTTTTTCAAATTATAATAGAGAAATAATTATTATTTGGAAAATGTGTGATTAAAAAAGAAAGAATTTTTTTTAAATTTACGTTCAATATTATTTTGTTGAAAATATGTAATTGAAAAAATAAATAATAATAAAAATTTAATTTAATAAACAGTAATGTTTTGAAGGTTAGGCAAACATGCACCGTCTTTCTCACATCGAATCTTGAAAACGACAGAAAGTAATGGAGTTTTCAAGCTTTAAAATAAAGTGAGAACCCCACTGTCTAGGTAATTGAAAGCCACTGCACAGCAATCCATAGACAGTCCACTTTTCCAGGTCAATTTGTTTATTTTTGTTATTTTTATAGTTGAACACATTTATCCATAGACCAAACCCCACTTGGGATTTCTCCTCAAAAACAAGTGCATACATTAAAATATTAAGCACCATCAGCAAATTGTGAAAGATAATTTGTACAATAATAGAAAGACCAATAATAGAAAGACCACCCCCCAAAAATCTACCTTAGAAAAACTTTAAAAGCAAATTACACCCCCCCAAAAAGAAAAAATTAACACCAAGTGCCAAAGCTAGAAGGATAAGAAAAACACTCAATTCCATAGGGTACCCTTAAATGCTAAGAAGATCTGGTGGTGGTGATTGTGGTGGTTGAGTTTGAGGCTGATGGTCTTTTGTGTCCTTTGGTGACTCTAAAGTCGACAACGGTGGTGGAGGGGAAACAGTGGTGGCTGAGTTTTCCGGTTTGCTGCTTGGCGGTTTAGGAAGCTCAGAGAGTATCTGTACAACTTCACGCATGGTGGGTCGTTCAACAGCCTGTTCTTCGACACACAGCATTGCAACGTAGAATACATGCATCACCTCGTGAAGGGGAACTGTAGGTAGTCTCGGGTCGAGGATTTTGAGCACCCCTTCCTTGTTGCCGTCCGTCATTTTCCTTACCCATTGCACTATGTCGACACCATCGCCAAACTCCCCAACTGGTTTTCGACCAGTTACTAGTTCTAAGAGAACTACACCAAAGCTGTACACATCGCTCTTCTCATCAACCTTGAGTGTGTAGGCGTACTCTGAGAGATTAATAATAAGTCAAGAAGATTTCAGTAAATTGCAGAAGAGTTCTTCATGATCATTAAATACTGATTGAAGACTGCTACATGCAGAAACAACAAAAGAACATATTTTTGGGAACCATATTAAGTACAGATTGAAGATATAATCACATTAATTAAAGGCTCAGTCAAATGCCCATTTATTCAGAAGAGTAGCCCACCATTTGGAAACAACAGTGGCTTTGAATTTTGCCATTGAAAGTTTGTAAATACTCCATAAGTCCCATCTAGATTGGTAACAGAGTAGCTCGATCTTGATGGTTCAAACATGCGTTCATGATATCTACATTTGACCATGCCCAGTTGAAACTGATGGGAATTTTTTTTCTCTTTTTTTTTTCTTTTTTTAAGACTGCTAGAGAAAGACTACATTCGTGTTGACCTGACTCTAATCTAAAATGGTAGTTGAATCATGAATGCAAATGACTATGAAAGAGAATGATAGTTACAAATTAACATATTTACCACTTCTACAATTATTGTGTTTAACAGGATCAAACACGCGTCAATCAAGACAAGAAAACAAAGAAATTATCTACCTAATTAAACATTATTACCAGTCAAAAGTTGATGACTCCAGTATCATTGACAGATTAAGGAATGCAAACGCCAAACATGTCACTATCACCAAATAGCAATATAGCATTAGATTCACACACTTCTAACTATTTCAAAACTTGAATTATAGTTCCATACCTGGAGCAATATACCCATAAGAACCGGCAATGGCCGACATGCACTCTGATGTTCCTGAATCTTGCAAGAACTTGGCTAGTCCAAAATCAGCTACATGAGCTTCAAAGCTTGAATCGAGCAAGATATTGTTTGATTTAACATCACGATGAACAATCAACGGTGAGCAATCATGATGAAGATAACAAAGGCCTTTTGCAGCCTCCATAGCTATCTTGTACCTTGTATCCCAATGCAAATGACCTCCTTTCTTGCTATGAAGCATTTCTCCCAAGCTCCCGTTCGGCATGTATTCATAAACCAAAAGATTTGTTTCATGATTTGAACAGAAACCCAATAATCTAACAATGTGCCTGTGCCTAATCCTCCCTAGAGTCTGTATCTCAGCATTGAACCCGTGATCATGTGAGGAACCACGGCTCATCGCCGGTAACCTTTTTACAGCAACCTCTTCGCCATTCGACATTACCCCCTTGTAAACAATACCAGCACCTCCTTTCCCAATAATATTATCCTCCTTCAAGCAATCCAAAACGTCATCACTAGTAAAATCCAAGCGCTGGAAAGCAGTAAGCTTCCAGGCTCGGGCTTCGCTAGCCTTTTTCAATGATCGGGCCTTGATAATTGCTGCCACAGCAAACACAATTGAACAAACAAGCAACCCAATTACAAGCAAAAGCTTCATGGAAGGAGAGAAAGTCCCCTTCTCATGTGGCCTTTGGACTCCATTAACAATGCCGGCCTTGCAAGGTCCCAAATATGGGCCACAAAGATCCGGATTACCCAAAAACGAAGTGTAGTTGAAGTAACTGAACTGACCAGTTCCAGGAACCAAACCAGACAAATTGTTATACGAAAAATCAACTGCAGTTAAACTTTGCATACTAGATATTGATGCAGGAATGCTCCCAACCAAATGATTTCTCGATAAATTCAAATAGTTCAAAATCCTCATAGTAGTTAGCTCAGTTGGTATATCACCTGAAAGTTGGTTCCGGCTGAGATCAACAAAGGTCAAGACCTTACACTGACTTATCTGCGGAGCGATAGGGCCTGAAAAACTGTTGTGGCTGAAATCCATCTTTGACAGCTGCTGCAATTTCCCAATTTCGGCCGGAATCTGACCAGAAAACTTGTTGCCATCAAGCAAAAGCTTTTGAATACCGGCAAAGTTCCCAATACTCGGGGGCAAAGGTCCGGTGAGATGATTGTTGGATAGACTAATTTGCCCAAGACTCATGGACAATTTTTCAGTCACTGGAAATGTACCAGATAAAAGATTATCTTGAAGCTCAACCTGAGTTAGCATAGGCAAGCTCAAGAGCCCTCTTGGAATGGACCCATTGAGATAGTTCTCACCCATCCGAACTCGACTCAGTGACTCGCACTGACCCAATGAATCCGGGATCGGACCAAACAGGAAGTTCCCTAATGTAATCAATATTTGAAGCTTATTGCCAAAACACAAGTTGGGTGGCAAATTTCCAGTTAGTTTGTTCGAACTAACATCTACTTCTTGCATATTCCCATTGGTGCCTAGATTCTGAGGGATGCTTCCAGTGAAGTTGTTTTCCCATAGCTGCAACACCTCCAGCTCCGGTAACTCCCCGATGAACTCCGGTATTGACCCGGTGAGCTTATTCCTGAAAAGATTTAAGAGAGTCAGATTTTTCAGCTGGGCAAATGCCGGTGGTATTTCACCGGAAAGCATGTTGTTCGACAGATCCATTGATTTCAAGCTCTTCAAATCCCCAATTTCGGGAGTCAAGGGCCCCGAAAGAACATTCACTTGAAGAAATAGTGTGTCCAGATTCTGTAACCTCCCAATTTCTGCCGGAATCGAACCTGAAAGTGCACAGTTGGCGGCATCAAATCTTACTAACTGGGACAAATTTCCGATTTCTTTGGGCAAACCACCAGAAAATGTGTTGTAGTACCCAATATAGAGCTCCTTAAGCCGAGTCAGGTTCCCGAGCTCTTTTGGGATTTCTCCGGTGAGCTCGTTGCCGGAAACTGCGAGATATTCGAGATTAGGGAATGTGCCGTACTCTGGCGGGATCCGGCCCGAGAAGAAATTTCCTCCAAGATGTAAATGGCGAAGATTAGTGAGTAAAGACACTTCAGTTGGAATGACATCCGTCATATTATTGTTGTAAACGTCAAGAACTTGCAGGTTTTTCAAGCGGGAGAGCTCTTTGGGGAATCTAAGGTTGAAGTTATTGTTGGAGAGATTAAGGTAGCGGAGGTTCCAAATGTTGGAGATTTCAGGAGGGATAGGACCAGAGAGGCTATTATTGGCGGTGTTGAGGTTGAGGAGGAACCGTAGGTGGCCAACGTCCGAGGAGAGGGTTCCGGTGAGGCCCAGGTTAGATATATCAACAGCGGTAACATGGCGGCCGGAGGCATCGCAAATGACGCCTTTCCAAGTGCAATGGCTGGTGGAAGTGTTCCAGGAGGACAAAGCCGACAGTGGGTCATCAGTGATAGCGGATTTGATCGAGAGTAGGGCAGCAGACTCCGTCATGCGCGGTGGTCTTGCGGCGGTGGAACGGTGGAGCTGGAAGAGCAGGAAAAGTAGGAGAAGGACACGCATTTTTTTTTTTTTAAATTTTCCCTTTAGTTTTGTATTTTTCTGTGTGAGCTCGTCTGTGGTGTTTTTCTCTCTCTTTGTAGGTGTTTTTTTGGAGAGTGAGTGAAGTGAGGTGGGAAAAGAAGCAAAGTGTGGGGTAAAAGTGAGAGAGTTTATCGAGTCTTAAGGGACTTTGCCACTTCGCTGGGACGAAAATTTAAGGGAAAAGGAAGCGAGGAAGGAAAATTAGAAAAATGGACATTCCACTTGTTTTTAGCTTTGTTTGATAATCATTATTTTTAAAACACATTTTTTTCTCTCTTTTTCAATCTAACAATGCTACGAGTGCAGGAAGAGTTTACAGAATTTTAACAGGAAATACACTTGGCAAGTTAGCATTGGAAGAAAAAAAGGAAAAAAAAAAAGCTAATAGGGCGCTGCTACGTCAGCACCCTGTTCACCCTGTTCAATATCTGTTAAAAATTCATGTACGTGCAGCTTTATTGTTTTTAATCACACATTTTTCAATAAAATAATATTACACTCAAAATCAAAATTTTTCTTATTTTTCAACCACACATTCTTCATCAATTTGTTATTGCAAAAAAATATTCTTAAAAAAAAAAAACACATTTTGTGGGATCTATTCAATATAGTTTCCTTATAATGAAGGTTAGGTGTCCAACACGAAAGAAACATGCAATTAAGTGACCTCTAACAAACTTTCTCGGTGGAAATTAGAAGAGATCCATCACTTGCTTGTAGCTTGGAGGAAATATCTTATTTGGATAATTCAATTGATCTGTAGTGCTGTGATCGCAACTATATATTAACGTGGGACTACTATCACGTTGTTCAATAAATAAATGTGCATTCCAACTTCATTGAATAATGTAACTAGAGTCCTATTGCTAGGGCTGTAAATGGATCGGATCTACCTATATCTGATCCGATTCGATCCGATAATCCAACGGTTATTTGATTATTATATCTATATCGATTTGTTATATTATCGGATATCCGATCTTATAATCCGATCCGAAATTAATAAAAATTAGGAAAAAAATCAATGTCCTTTAAATTTTTTTGACTAATTTGAGGCCCACATGTTTTTACTAGCAAACCCAATAGTGACTTCTACTATCATAATGTTCCTCTTTAAAGGATAAATTATCTTCTAGTTTTCTATTAACATTCGATGTGGGATAAGATAAAATTGAATTTCAATTCTAAATATAAATAGTTTATTTCATTATTTCCATTAACAAATCAAATTATTTATTACATATTAATTATTAGTTTTTGAAGTTGTAAAATAAATTACAATAATAAATTTAATTATGAAAAATATAGATATTTATTTACTTTAAATTAGTAAACTAAAATTTAAAAAAAAAATCTATTGTTTTTATAATATTTTGCATTTATGTGTATAGTTATTTATTTTCAATTTGACAACCAGTTCGATACCAATTTGATCCCGATTCGACTTTTTGACCATTGACCCTCTTCCTTTTTCAGGTTGATGTCCGAATCGATTTTTAAAACATTGGTTGAAATCAATTTTTTTTTTTTCAAATTTTTCAATTCTTAAACAGGTTTAATAATTATAAAATTTTCAACTTTTTTATAGTTTAAATATGATTACTTTTTATTATAAATTTATTTATTTTCTCATTTATTTATTTTAGTGACAAATAATATGGCATAAAAATATTTTACCGGTTCAATTATTTATAACAAATCGGATCGGATTAACCTATATCCATATTTGATCCATTTAGTTAACAGATTATCGGATTCAAATCTTGATCGTGTTATCAGATTGAGACTTTAAATCTATCTTCCATTAATTTCTTCGGATTCGGATCAAAATTCAATCAATTGATAGCCATACCTACTACACAAGCTGCTTATCACTCATATTCTATTATAATCTATACGATAGCATTACTGATTTCATTTTAAAACAAATATTTATTTTTGCATAGTTTTCATCCACTATACCGAGCGGGGAATACAATTTATTTCTTTATTTAAATAATAAAGGAAATTATGAGAATAAAAATATATATTAAGCTCCTATTTTGTAGAGATTTTTTTAGAATAAATTTTGTAAAAATTGATTATTTTGAAGAATATGCAATAAAAGGTAAGGAAACATTATAGATTCACGTTCAAAATTATTTTATAGGAAAATGTGTAATTGAAAATAAATTTTATAAATCTAGGACCGAAGAAGAGTTAAAAATTATATATATATATATATATATATAAACCTGGAGACAGAGGAGGGGACACGGTTGAAACCAGGGAAAAGAAGAAAGAAGAAAAAGAATGAAAAAGCTGCTAGAAGAAAAAGAAAAAAAAAAGAAGAAAAGAAGAGAAAAGAAAAAGTCAATAGAGAAAGAAAAAGGCGTAGAGAGAAGGAAAAGGGAAGGAAATTGCAAATAACAGAAATTTTCACGTTTCTTTAATTTTTGGTGATATCTTTCCACTTTTACGCGTTTTTATTTTTTCAATATGAATAACTAATTTTTATATTAGAGAAAACAATGTAGTCGACTTGTGATCCTTTATTTTTCTATTCAAGATTTATATGATTTATTCTTATGTGTGTTGGTTTTAGTGTGAGTTTAATGTATTGAATTACTTGATCACTAATTTGATGATTATGTGAGTTTTTTACGAATCGAGAGGTGAGTTTGAGATTTAGACTAGATAGTAAAATTCGATAAATTAGTATAACGCGTAGAGATACATATACTAATTATTGTAGTCATAATATGAATTCTTATAACCAGTGTTTTGTTTAATCAAAGTTGGTTCACATACAGATATGTAATTTAATTAGTTAAATAGGTTCAACGAGTACTCGAGATGTGTAAATTAAATACAATAGAAGAATTCGATCGAACACTACATTAGATTATGAATCCTGAATTAAGAATTAAAGTGATCAATAAATGAAATTGTTATGCCTTAATATTTATCACATATTTGAATCTTCAATCAACCGTTGTTGCAATCTTTTTATATTTTCAATTAGTTAAAAGTAGTTAGGAAAAATAATCGCAACCATCATAATTATTTACTTGCTTTTATCAAATATGAGTTAGAAAATTTTGATTAAGTTCTGAAGTATAGTTTTCGTGAGAACGATATCCGAATTCAACGGTCCACTATACTGCTTGTTACGATATCGTACACTTGCGATATAAAAAATGCAATATCTGCTGAATATTGTAGCCCACTACCTTATGAGCATATGAGGTAGCCATATTTGGAAGCCTAAACGATGGTGTTAAATGTTTCAATATCGACACAACTTATACCAAGATCATGGTTTACTCACTAAACTTTATAGTGCTTTACAGTGCTCACTAAACTCAGTCCATTTGCACTCCATCCACTGTCTGTCAAATTTCATTTTTCTTATCGTCGACGTATCAAATGGAAATTCCNAAAAAAAAAACCAAAAAATCCGAGCCGGCTCGGCCCGCTAAGGCTCCGGCCAAAAAAAGAGAGGCTCGAGCCAAAAGCTCGGGCCGAGCCTCTCTCTTTTTGGCCGGGCCCCGCTCGGCTCGGGCCGAAAAAAGCTCGGGCTCGGCCCGAGCTTTTTTTTCCAGGCTCGGGCTCGGCTCGGCTCGTTGCCACCGCTAACTGCTGCAGTGAACGACTGCAAGTAGCATTACTAAAAAAAAAGTCAGTGTAACAGCAACAATAATGCTTCGTTAGGATAAAGCTGGTCAAATAAGGTTGACTGACATGGAGACACGCGATAAGTGCCGCTTTTGCAGTACCCCACATCCCAACGTTTTGTAATTTGTAATTATTTGCCCAAAACTTTTACTTCATTATCAATTATACCCTCTTAATCTCTTCAAAATTACATTGCATAACCTCGACAATATGTTCAAAACGCATTATTGGATGTTTAAAAGTTTTTCTTTATTCTATATCATGAAACAAGCCATAAAAGAATATGTAGGATAAAAAAAATATTTAATCTATCTAAATATTAGACATCGACGGCAGTTTTATGTTATCAAGTCCTTACAAGATAGAGCTTTCATTCGAAATTCTGATATCGAGGACATAAATGAGTACATTGCGCTAATTGTAATTGCAGTCTCTTTTAAAGTTATGCAATAACTATTAAAATTGCCAACACATAAATGATTGCGCGCAAAATAATAGTCAATTGCTATACGCTGCTCGTGGAAGTGGAACACTGAATTGACATGTAGATATATGTCGTGGAGGTTGTCACAAAAAATAACGTGGCGCTAAAGTAATAGAATGTGAAGATCTTGCGAGCAAGAGGCTAGTGTTCAATAGACAAATGTAACCTGAAGTTCATGTACGATCATCATGGTTGCCATCAAAATTAGCATTATAAAACGCTGAGAAGTAAAAACCACAATTTTACCTTAAAAACAAGCCACGATTATGGTATGTATTAAATAATGAAGCACATGCTTGGCAGCTATATAGTGTTGGGCATATGGTTGATACGTAAAATGAGAAAGTTTATTTACTGCAAATGAGACGTCAGTCAAGTGAGAGACATTATAGAGCACCAACTGTTTTTGAACAACATTTCAACAATCCCCCACTTGTTCAAAATTTAATAAAATATCATATTCAAAATATATAATACTTATGTGTAAGGATTATATATCTTTCGATTCGAATCTAACCATAGTGTAATTCAAACAAAGTAAAGTTGAAATTAAAGGTAGCATGGAAGCTTTGAACCAATGATTTCATATGACAATACCGGTAAGAACACACACACAAGTATCACGTGTTCTCAAGTTTCTCAATCTCAATTAGCGCTAATATGACCTTGCGTTCATCCTTTCAATAACTCTCTATTGAGGCGACACCACCTCAAAATTTATCTAGGTGAAATTCTTTCAGTATCTTTGTTACTTTTTAGATATACTTGTACTTAATACTGAACTTCATTAAGAGCTTAACGCTCAACCCTCACTTCAGTAACAACCAGCATTATTTAACTAGAATAGGGTTATTGCGGATTACATAATGTTGAAACTATCCATATATCAAATGACTTGTTGTTACCCTTTAAACCCGTGGATTACTTTTGAGAAATGACAGATATGGTTGCTATCATTGTTAGGACCTTTAGTTTAAGAGTTTCAATCACATTCTACTCAAAGTAGATGATACTAAATCTCTATTTAAAGGTTTAGTTAATGGATCCACTAAATTCTCTATTGACTTAACATAATTTCGGAAAATTATTCAACTCTTGATTAATTTCCTTATGTAGTCATGTCTTGACTCATATGTTTAGACTTTCCATTATATATATACCTCATTGTATGCTTTTGCTAGTATAGCTTGACTATCACACACGATAGATATCGAAGATGTAATTTTCGGTCCCAAAGGTATCTCATAGAGTAGATCCTTAAGCGACTTAGCTTCTTTTCCGGTTTCTGATAATGCTACAAATTTAGATTCCATAGTTGAGTGTGTTATACATGTTTGTTTCTTCGATTTCCAAGAAACAACACCACCTCCAAGAGTAAACACCCAACCAGAAGTGGATTTCCTTTAACCCGTACTAGATATCCAACTAGCATATGTAAATCCTTCCAATACAACCGAAAATTTAGTGTATTGTAGACCTAAGTTCTTGATTTTCTTTAAATTTCCAAGAACTCTTTCAATGACTTTCCAATGATCATTGCTTGAATTTCTAGTAAACCTACTAAGTTTACTAATTGCAAAAGCTATATCTGGTCTCGTGCATTGAACATCATACATAAGACTCCCAATAACACTTGCATACTCTAGTTGAGCAATTTCTCTTCCATCATTCTTTATTAGCTTTGAACTT
>OU503052.1:28261111-28273436 GCA_912172775.2 Fraxinus pennsylvanica
CTTCTGTGTTGGGAAAACTTCTGGTGTTTCCCATTCTTCATGATTTCGCTTTGCTCTTCTCATTTCTTTGTGATTCTTTGTGTATGGTTAAAACCTTTGGTTTAAATCTTCAATCTTACTGATTGTCTGCTTCTGTGGTTCTTCGAGAGAGAAAGTATTTTAGGCTTGATTGTGGCTGTGTGTCTTCGGTCTATTGAGTAGCTATAGTGGAAGTAGATTAGGGGTTTTGGTATTTTCTTGTGGCTGTTTCAATGTACAGATGGGTACAATGTAATCTGAGCTCAATGTTGAATAAAGGATCGATTTCTTGATGTAGTTTATGCTTCCATTTTGAGGTTCTTTTTCTTACAATGACCATTTAAAAAAGATTGCGCAAACTATAGAGGTATAATTTCGTATATTAAATCTTTCATAAGCAAAATAAGTCACAAAACTGTGTTCAAGCATTCAAATATGATTAATACATAACAAATAATAAAAAAACCATGAATTGAAACAAAACATGAGAGTTTTCGAACAAAAACATCATACTGTGGTTTATCGAAACTTCCTAGCGAAAAATTAACTAGCCGAGCATCTTTTAGCTTAAATAACACATTTTTGTATAAAATTACTTCACCCGAAATGGTTAAAGTAGAAGAAAATATGTGATGAAAGAGGAGTCTTCAGTCATCACTTCGAAGAATCTTCAATTCTCTTCCACTTCCTCTCGCTTTAACTTCAAGAAACACGGGGTGGATGAATTTTTTGCTTGAGAGAATTCAGTGTTTTGCCCTAAAATTCTGTGACCTGGAAATAATCTCCCCAATACGCATTTAAATTCTAGAATGACAATTGCCGAAATTTATCCCAAAAATGAGTCTTCAACTCTCAATTGTATACAGAAAATGTCTTGTGGCCGAGGCTCAAGGATCACTAGTGATCGCATGCAATAGATATATAGTTTGGCGCTTTCTGGGATTCCCTTGTGACCTTATGTGACCAACTATAATTTCGGGATGAATAGGGTACCATCTCGATCGCAACCATAGCTTAACACTCGTGGCTACAATTTGGCTGCCATCATTCCTTATTCTGGCCTTATCTCATCCTCGTGTCTTCTAATTTGATTCCCACACCTCGTTGGTATCTCAAATCATCGCATTAATATTTTATTCCCTATTTCTTCATCTTTCGTCAATCTTAGCTCACCCTAACATAAACAAAGAAAAAAAATAAATCAATTGCAACTTGAATATTGTGGAGCATAATTAATGTCCTTGTATGGAGCCACTATGTAGATCAAGCTTCTTAGTGAGGTTGCCATGGAAATTTGAAGGGACATCCCGGTAGGTGAGGGGCGGAGTGAGCCCCCTGAACAAAATTTTATTAAGGACAATTTAAGAATTTTATACTTGTAATTTCGATTATGCATTAATTTTTCTTATGAAAAGGGAGCCATCATTAGTGTTTTTTATAATAATAACAAAGAGATACCTTAGAGAAGATATGTTAGAGAAGGTGGGGTATATGATTTTCTCTTGTAATTATTGTAGTACAACAAAGAATCTAAGTAGACAGAGAACTAACAATATCATGAAACCAGACAAGCCATCTTACCATATTTGCCTCAAGATGGTGTTCAAGCGTTTATTTCCACATGCATCCAAATGTTGTCAAATAATTTTTCAACTTATCTCATTCTCGACCTTTCAAATGTGTAGTGTAAGTGACAGTAACCAACAATTATTTTTACCTAAACAAGGCCATGTAAACCCAACCCGATGGGTCTACTTTTATAGTGGTAGAGAGAAAACTACCTACTAAGATACAAAAGAATAAAGAAATAGAAAAAGTCATTGAAACTACGTAAATTTTTTGGCGAATGTTTATAAACTCTTTACAAACGATCAAATTATTTTTTGTTCAAATATTTGGAATCCACAATAAACACTTCCCAAACAAACTTTTATCTTGGACAATAAATCGGGAGAACTAGCAGATTAGTTTGTTTGACTTGCCTAGTAACAACGTGGAGCCTAGACTATAGTTACTACGTAATTATTGAATATTTAAGTTCTCATTGTTGTCAATTCAATCTCCCCAGGTTAAATGATGATAAGTTGAGAGAATAACGTTTGCTTGAGATAGAGCACCCTAGGGTTTGAGTGAAAAAGTTAAGTTGTGGTTTATACAAGTGAACACTACTAGAAAATGTGGCTTCAGCGATGAAAATTTCCATCACTAAAGGCCATTCTTCCGCCGATAAACTAACTTAGCCATGGAAATTTCCCGTCGACACATACCATCGGTGAAAATCGCGCTGGTAATTTTTTCGATGGCAATATAACCGTCGGTGATTACCGACGAATTTACCTTCAAATACATATCCATTAGAAATATCGACGAATTTGAATGGATGTTATTAGCGTCAAGTTTAGTGATGTCGTAGTTCGAGGAAATTACCAAATGGATTTTTTCATTTCTATTTCTGTTGGTAATTTACGTACAATATTTCCTTCAAAAAATTTCGTTGGTAATATGTCTACAGTATTCCTTAATTTCTAATTAAAATTTCCTACGAAAATAAATTCGATGCAAATTTCTTAATTTTTTTAAAAAAATAAATTAAATTGTTATATTAATTTATTACTCTTATAAATTTAAAATATACACAAGATAATATAGAAGTACAATTAATTTTATTTTAAACTACAAATAAATTTACAATAATTATTACCAACTTCCGTTCAACAAAAATCTTCCTAGCATGCATCAAATTGTGTCTCCTGGAAAATATAACAAAATAACAAAAATTGATCTTACTCATGATCTTTTTTCCGAACTCTATACGCTTCCTCTCATCTACATGCCTCTTTTCTTTCATTTATTTTTCGAATTATATACGCACTCGCCTCACCTCTTCTATCTCTCGACGCATATCATCTTTTTCCTTTGTTAGCTCATCAATCTTCTCGCAAGCATTGTGAAGCTGCTCTTTTAAACTAACATCTCTATCATCATACTTCATTGATGGAACAAACTTAGATCTAGAGGATGTCCTTAAAGCCGATAGGGAAGTACCAAGACCATACAGATGGCCGCCTTTACCTGGGCCTTGTGTTGCTTCACACCAGAATTCAATATCAATCTCAAGTTATGATAATAGCTCTGAACCATGCTTTACCTCCATAGAAAGCTCATACTTTTCCTACAAAAACAAATATGTCATCATCTATGCTATATGAAATATGTAATATAAATATATTTCATATATACTTACACAAACAAGTTGCGATTTATTATCAACATATTCTCCTTGTCCCTTGTTTCGCTTATGTACACGTCTGAGCAACTCTAAAGAATGTGGTGGTCGACCTAATTCCTTGCGCTACAAACCAACAACAAAAATATCATAATCGATCATACATTCACTAAGTTATATATTAAACAACTAAAGTAAGAAAAAAAAACATACACATTTAATTAGTTGTGTTTCAAAAACATTCGAAGGGACATACCATTTTATGTTCGTGCAAGACAATTGTTATCGAACCGGATGTGTGCTTAGTCACTGTTCCTAATTTATGTGTAAGCCGATTATCATATCCAAATTTTTACTTCTTCTTCCTTTCATCGTTGTTCCATTTTTTTCTACAAGCCCATTCTAATGCTTAGGGCTTAATCACTGTGGTCCATGTCCTTTCCAATCAGCCACATCTTTGGAACCACTTTTCTTCTTTGCTTCTTCTCTAGCCTCACAAAATATGTCCCTAAGTCGAACCGTTGAGGATGCTAACCATGCTGCCTTCACCTCCTCTTGCTTTTCTACATCCCAATTGTATTTATTCTAATATAATAACAAAATTTTCATGAGAAATAAATCAGTGATAAGAAACACAAAAAAATAAATATTTTTTATAACCAGTCACATGAAGAAGCAACTATTTGTTCTGCACTTAGTTTAATTTTATTATAAAAGGTTCATTAGATTTTTGCTAGTTTAGCAAAAACTTGTCATACTTGTATTAGACAACATATAGAAAAATCTTTATGTTCATGTGATTTATCTTAGTCTCTCTTCAGTTGCGTAAGTGTGCATTTGTTGTGGAGCTTATGAGTAAAAGTGTGTGTGTAAATGAAAATTAAAGACAAACATCTTGTGAATAAACTTCTGGGTAACCAAACTGCCATTACCAACAATTTAAAACCTCAAAATGCGAAAACCACTATTCTAGATCAATAATTTAATAGTAAGAGAAGAACATGGCCTAGAGGGAGGAAAAACTGAACACACCATGTTAGTATTGTCATCTCTGTAAGTCTCAATTTCCACCAACTCCACATTAGAATCCAACTAAACCAGTATTGCTCAAAGTTACGATGCTTCAAAAGGGGTCCGATAGGATAAGTAATTGTACAATGTACTCCACTACCACCTGAATTTCTAAATGAAAATCATTCACAGGCAAAACATAAAAATAAATATGACTCCTCATAGCATTATGATATTAAGTACATTTTGAAATTTGCCCATTTTGAAATTTGCCCAATTTTCAAAATATAACACAAAAAAATTCCAAGAAATTTCATTTGCAATCCAATATATAAGTAAAGGAGAGTACTAACTAGTGATGCTTCAAAAGGTGCAGGATATAATAATTATAATGCATCAATAGATTTTACAACATAATTTATACAATGAATGGTAAAAAAAAATTCTCAAATTGTTTCCAGAAGAGCGTTCTTGTTGACTCGACACTCTACGAAAGGTTGAGTAAGGCCCTCCAAGATAAGCCTTCATCGTAACACTAATGTCACGTGATGTGGATACGGTAATAAACTTGCATTGGAAAGAAAAAAAAAGATCAAAGTGAAGAAATTACAGAGCTTGTGAAATGCTTGAACTAAACAAGAACCAAAATAAAAATTCTTGTGAAATGTTTTTATTCATTTAAGTTCATTTGAAATTTAAAAAGAACCAAAAATTATTATAGAAACTAAAAACATATTAGCAATGTCGTTCTTATTGTACTCCATTTGCACATACCATATAATTATTATGTGTTACAGAAAATGAAGGAAATAATCATAAAAAAATGTAAACTTGTTTATTTTTATCTCATTCTAAGATAATCCTTCTTGAGCCATCTACAGAGACATTTGTGCCTTGGTTGGGATCCCTCGTCCTTCAATAGAACAACCGTCTTCCTCTTCAGTAGACCCACTCATTGTCCTTCAAATAGACCCACCCCCTTCTTCCTCGGTAGAAAGTGATGGTTGAGACCCATATTGATTCCATTCTTCATCTTCCTCATCTTTTAGTCTGTGAGACCGACGTTTGGAGGGCCATCGTACTGTAGACATCTTTTATTGAACAGGGTTAGAGATATAGATAAACTCTCACATATATGAAAGGGAAGAAATACAGATTTTTCAATAGTTTTGAAAAGTTTGAAGTGTAAATGTAGGGAAAGCTTTATAGATATCTAGAGATTGAAACATTTTAAAGATAATGGAGGGAATACACAAAATTTGGGGGCTAGTTGTACACAAAAAATTGGGAGGGAGAATTTTAGGGATTTGATACAGCGAAAATCTAGTTCTCTATAAAGATTTTTCAAATGGTTTTGCAGATGTGCAATTTGGTCCCAAAATTCAATTCTTGAGTTTTTTAAGTCCCTTTTTCTCTTGCAATTTTGATAATTTAACTTAATTTCATCCCGTTGAAACCGTAGTATCTTCAATCACTGTTTAGTGTTCCGAATCAAATATTGAAAAATTGCAATTTAATCCCCAAACTTTTTGATTTCTTCATTTTTCGGCATTTTCCGCTTCTCTTTTTCAATTTAGTTTCCCAATAATCGAGTATCACCTAATAAACCAAATATACAATAAATTAGATATAATTAATCAAAAGAACTATTAAATGTCTGTATTTTTAGGCTCGAAAAAATGTATTTTATACACTTATGAAATCATATTAAAATAATGTTACAATTAAGTTAAAAAGATTAAGAAACGATGAAATTAACCAATGGATGAAAAACATTAATTCTTTGATTTAACATTTTGAGAACATTCGATCACAATATTTTGAGAATATTCAATCATATTAATGTAACCATGTGATTGAAAATTATATTAAAGGTTATCATCAATTACATAAGATGAATAGCATACAATGGATTAACCCACCATCTTGATCATACGTGTGGGGATCGCTTTAGAAATATTGTTGTTTAATTATAGTCTAAAGAAGATTGAAGGAGTTTCACGTACGAGTCAAATTAAAATAATATTACGATTAAGTTAAAAAGATTAAGAAATGGTGAAGTTCAAACTAAACGGTTTAAGTAGAAAATGGATTCACAAATAAGCTTCAAAAGTAAGCAAATGAATCTCATATTAGCTTATCGAAATGAACAGAATTAATAGATATCTTCTCTAATCGAAGAAATAGAGAATCAAAATACAAACAACTGATAATGTGAATTAAACACTACACATCTGTTGTATAGAAGTCAAACAAAACTTGAAATATATTTCTTCCAGCAGTTAATGCAGTGCTTGGCTTCCTGTTGTACTGCAAATTACAACATTTCTCTATACAATTAACAGAAATTTAATACCAGCATATCACTAAGACACTAATAAGGGAATTATGTTGCTCAAAATTCAAACATCGCCTGAATTAGATGTCAAATTATTATCACCATTACCATAGTCATCTTGCGCATTTTCTTCAGTAGCTGGTACTTCTTCAGGCACAACATCTTCTCGCACTAAATTTTGTCGATTAAACTCTACAGTTACTCGAGCAGGTTGCTGACTAGAAAGTGGTCGATCTTCTTGAAACGCAAGTTCTACCTACACATTACACTCTTCATTCTCTGATATGATTCCTATATATTGGTAACATTTCTTGCTTGTGTTTTAACAACCGCCCACCAATCAAGTCTATCTTTGGCATTCGTAGGAAAAGTCATGTAATATACTTGTTGGGCTTGATGAGCAAGTATAAAAACATCATCTGTAACTAGTTTTTTTTTTTATGATTAATCTCAACAAGACCAAATCTTCGATGCACACTAATCCCAACGTCATTGTCAAACCAATCACATTTAAATAAAGTAAGCCTTTTTCAGCTACTCCTAAATATTCAAGTTCCAGTATTTTAGTTATCAAACCATAGTAGACAGATTCACAGTCATTATGACAGTTTCCTAATACGCAAACACCACTATTTATTATCGTCTTGTGCTGCCCATAATCTAAAGTATGAAACTTAAAAAACGTTTACAAAGTATCCATTGTAATATCTCACTTACGAGATGGACACAAAGCCATAGCTTTTATATGAGGATCAAGTATATTGTTATCATCCAAAACCTGAAGATAAGAAATCACTAGCTGTAGAACATCCGTTTGGAAAATAATTTGTCAAAGTAGTAAAGATATTAGTTATAACATTACTTACATATTCCCTCAACCAACAAGAAAAATGTTCATCGCGTGAACGATCAAGTTGTGCCTCGGAAACTTGGGGATAAACCATTCTAATACTTTTATTGAACTCCCTATACAATAACGAGAGACTGTATAAGCAACTACTTGTGCCATAAATATGTAAAGGTACTCATAGTATAACTAGAATTACTTACTCCACGAAAGGTGTTACTTCTTCGTAATTCAAGAGAACATAAAGTGAAGCAGTCTTGAATTCCTTATCTGTAAATAATCTACATTTAGAATATTGGTGCCAAGTAGTCATCCAGGCGTATTAAAAATTGATAGACATCCATTGGGATCCAAAAATCCTCTGTCATCATTCCTTGGTACACGATTTAATCTTGTTTCAATATTTTTCTAAAAATATAGTGAGCAAAATATTGATGTTTCCTCTACAAATATGCCTCTACTATAGATGCTTCAACATGAGCTCGATTTTTCACCTTCTTTTTCAAGTGGTGCAGAAACCAGTAGGATAAGTATTAAAATATATTTTCATATTTAATGTTACAAGAAGATAATATAAGAAATAAAACATTGGTACCTCTCAAAATGATAAATCTAACGATATTGCACAAGACCTCCAACTTTAGCTTCATATGCTAAGTGAATAGGCAGATGCTCTATTGAATCAAAAAATGATGGAGGGAAAATCTTTTCAAGTTTGCACAACGTTACAACAATATTTTGTTCTAACTGTTCCATATATTTTACCCTCAAAATAGTAGAACATATATATCTAAAGAAATGGCTAACTTGAGTTAAAACTTCCCAAATTGGTTTAGAAAATACATCTTTAAATGAAATCGGGAGCAATCTCTCCATAAAAATGTGACAATCATGGCTCTTCATTTCCTAGAACTCACAATCACCTTTGATTCACCGTGCAATGTTTGATGCATAACCATTAGACATTTTTAATTTTTTAATCCATGTGCAAACTTCTCGTTTCCACTCCTTAGTTAGGCTATAATCAACATTCGACATATACAATTTTTCTCTTTCATTTTCATATATACGAAGCTCGGAACGATTACAATAAAGCTATAAATCATTTCTGGCCTTAAAATTGTCTTCTGTTTTTTCCTTTTATATTCATGACGGTGTTGAATATATTATCAACTAAATTCTTTTCGATGTGCATCACATCTAAATTGAGTCGGATGAGATTCGTATGCCAATAAGACAACTCCCAAAATATGCTTTTTTCTGCCAATTATAGCTACAACGAAAAACTTCTATGCCTTGTCTCTTACAAAAAATGTTCCTCTTTAAATGCCCGAAACGATCTTAACTATAATTCGCAACTCATCACCAGTCAGCTGATATAGTGCCTCGTCCTTTTGAACTCTACCTATATAGAACTTGTCTCCTTGTTTTCTAAAAGCATGTTTGGTGGCAAGATTCTACGATAGCAATCAAAAAACGACGTCTTTCCTCCATTTTAAAGTTAAATAATTTAGTTTGAGCCATACAATACGGACAAGACTTTAGACCACGTGTATTCCATCCAGACAACACACCATATCTCGGAAAATCATTAATTGTCCACATCAACATAGCTTTCATATGAAAATTATGCTTTGTATGCATGTCGTATATTTTAGCACCTTCATCCCACAATATTTTTAGTTCATCTATCAGATGACGTAAATAAACATCAAGGTTTTTTCCAGGACTCTTTGGTCCCGGGATAACCATACTTAAAAACATATTATCTTGTTTCATGCACATTCAAGGTGGTAGATTGTACACAATCATTATAATTGGCCAACAAGAGTACTGCACATTATACATGGTAAAAGGATTAGATCCATCTATGCATAGACCAAGACGTACACTACGTGGATCAAGGCTGAAACGAGGATAAGTTAGATCAAAGTGCTTCCATGCATCACTATGTACGGGATGTGACATTTCACCTTGCATTAATTGGTTCTTTGAATGCAAAATCATGTGCTCTAATGTATGCCTTGCATATACAACCTTTGAAGCCTAGGGGTTAAAGGTAGATATTGTAACGCCTTGTGCGGAACTCTATGCCCTAATCGAGATACATTCTCTTTATACCGTGGACTACAACACTTAGGACACTGTGTCATGTTCTCTGTTTCTCTATAGTACAATATTCAATCATTAATACATGCAACGATCTTCGCTACTCCAAAGCCAAGACTAGATAACATTTTCTTTGTTTTATAAAATGTCACTTCTAACTTGTCGCCTTCCGATAAAATTTCCTTAATTATGGACAACATGCGATCATAACACATTGTAGGCATATTAGATTTAGATTTCAAATTCAAGTGTCTTGCCATTGTCTAAAGTTTGGTATGCTTACTGCATCCATGGCAAATAGGTTTGCCGGCTTCTTCTAGGTGTTTAAAAAAATTTGAAGCCTATTGATTTGGGACATGTTTCACAGGAGCACACTGATAACAAATTCGTAGAACATCTCAAGGCCCATCGCGTCCATTACCATGTTTTGATGGGTATAGTTCATATTAACTTGTGCAACTGAGGATTCACCAACATCTGATGTATGATTAACGAGTGGTTCACCATGTGATATCCATTGTGTATAACCACTTCTAAATCCATTTATGTAAAGATGAAATTTCACAGCATCTCCTTCTAGAAACCTCCTATTGTCACATTTAGAACATGGGCACTTAATTTTATCTCTAACTCCTGGTTGTGAAAAGGCATATTCAATAAACTCTTCAACCCCTTTAATAAATATGTCAAAAAGAAAACCATCATCGGCTCGTTCAAACATCCAACTACGTTCACCCTCCATGTTGTTCAACAATGTTACATCTATATTTACATAAAAAGAAACAAGAAATCTTCTCATTAATAGTACATATGTAACTACACACTACAATAAAGAAATTATGTGACTAAAGTAGCTAAATTCTTTCCATAAATTCTTTAGATGCTTAAGTTCAACTATATACTATAATCAAATTGCATATTACCGGGAAAATATAAACATAAAAGAATTAAGAATCAAGCCACTGTCAAATATTGAAAGCCAAAAAATAATAACAAAACGTAGAAAAATAACTGACAAATTATAATGCATTGTTAACACACTATCATATAGAAATAAATCTTCAAACCAAGAAACTTATCTCTTAAAAAAAGAATTTCACATAAATAATTATAAATCACTCACCATATTACCTTGAAATGGAAATTCAAAAAATTATGAGTATGATTCAAGCTTGTACCACGATCTATATGAACTCCAAGCTTGATATTTCAATTATTCTTTGTAGAACTATACAGATACAATTAGGTGTGAGGTCGATTTTGGGGGAAGGAAGAAAAGTAGATGGGGTGTAAGTTCGAGTTTTGGTAGAAGAAAGAAAAGTGGCTGTAAATTGGGATTTTATTTTTAGGCTCGAAACTGATACAGATGGGATGGGTCGGGTCAGGTCTAATATTACCGACGGAATTACCAATGGAAATATTCGTTGGTATATTTTTAAGTAAATTTTAATTTTTCTATTCCAAATTTACCTACGGAAAATTCCATCAGTAAATATTTTATAATATTTATTTTTTTTATTCAAAGTTTATCAACGGAATACCTATCGAAATCACTGACAATTGGTATATGTTGTTGTTTCCGTCGGTAAACTGGTTCTTTTTAATTTAAAATAATTAAATTCATATATTGTCGGAAATCCGTTGATAATCTGTCGCTATTAGCAATGGAAATGGACCATCAGTAATTTTCCATCGTTGAAGCCGCACTTTCTAGTAGAGAAAGTAAGAAATACAATTGGACATTTGAGTTTATGAATTTGAAAATTTCTATGTGAATATTAATTATTGAAATTTGTTACACACATATGCAGGCGTGAAGAATCGACATGGGATGTGCAATATTTGAAGGTTCTTTTTGAATTAATTTTTTGAACACAACTTTGAGGCATAATGGGTAGAATGTTCAACCAGATTCAACCAGATTTAACAACTTCGAGCTTAGAAGTATATTACCGAAGAGCAGAGCGAAAGAAGTGTTGAATAGAGGGAAGAATGAACTTGGTAGAGCACCACGAGAAGATTCATGAATTTCCACTGGGCTATAATATATTATCAGAAAAATCATATATCAAATATTAAATCAGGCCGCTGAGTAGAAATATCAACGTGCACAAGCACTGGGTGGAGAGAGTGAGCCCCTGCCGGACGATTTCTCCAGCACGCACATGCCCCAGCCCCTTGACATTGGCAAATTGCATTAAGTGTAGAATATTATTGCGGGTTCTTCTATGGATGCTACGACGGTATTTTGTGGGATTTATATAATATTTCAAATACTTTTGCAGATTACAGAAATAATACTAATTTGCCTAAACTTAATGAGTTAGTGGAGCCCAAAGAATTGGTTTCTTTTATATTCAAAATTTAAACTAAAAGACATAACTACAACCTTTAGTCCATGTACGAGAAATAAATTTCTTGTAATGAGAAACAATACATTTAAGAGTACTAAACTGACACGACCACCAAAAGAAATGATTATAATAAAATATACGATAAGATTCAATATTATTTAGATTTCTCTAATAGCTGAACGAATGTAAAATCGAGCTCTGATTCTCTCCTGGCCCGCACTATAGAACAGCATAGAGATTTTGTACAATTTCTTTCACTGCCAAACTGAATTTTTTCTCCTTCTGAAAAAAAAAATAAAGTTCAATTTAAAAAGGTGTAAAGAAATCATGCAACTACTAACTAGAATACATGACATAACGTTGTTAAACCAACTCATAAATGCATGTTCCAGGGGCAGATCGAGACCATTTTTCTTGTGGGG
>OU503052.1:28307416-28320775 GCA_912172775.2 Fraxinus pennsylvanica
TTTAATTTATGCCATCAAAGCTCGGGATTGTTCGTAACACAAGAACACAAATGGGCTGTCCGTTCGTTACAAAGCCTTCTACAAAATGAGAAAATTGCATCAATAGTCTCAAATTATTGAACTTTTGACAAACTCATCTCTATTCTTCTTTTCCCTTTTACACCATCTTCCCAACCATGGATTTAGGTGCACAATTAGTCATTTTCTATCAAATTCTGCCATATTAACCCGTAAAATATTAATTTTTATTGAGAAAAAACCTTTCTTTTTATTTAGTTTTTTTAAATTAAATCACAAATCGATTAAAGAGTGTCTAAACCATTTCACCATTCAAAGGTTAAGGCTAAATAGGCTGTCGAGAGCCATTTTGGCTAAATTCTAATTCATTTTTTTACCGTTTGAGAAGGTAATTGGGACCCAGACATGTAGTTATTATTGAACAATTATAGTGACGATTTGAATGGTCAAATGCTGTGGTGTGTAAAATGACATGAGTATCCCTCCATGATTTTAAATTTTCCCTACAATGAAGGGCAAAAATGACAATTGGCATAGTATGGTATGCATTTGAGTGGTCAATTGCTGTGGGCATATCAATTTTGTCAGAAATCGACCACATTCCAACAGTCAGAAAATCTATTTTGTGTGAAAAGTAAATTGCTCACAGACAGAGACTATATATGCATCCTCTCTCTCCCCTCCTTGCCAAGGTTTCCAAAGTTGAGATGGACAACGATTATAATATCTCATTTTTCAAGGCTTATTTTCTCATTTACTTATTTTTTTTTGTAAAATATTAATTTGTAAATACAAATTACCTAGATGGAAAAATAAGTATACAACTATGGTATATTGTGATATGTATAGTATTGGGGGAATAAATAAAAGTCGGTGCAAGTATCACGTTCCTCGTCCTTGCTCCATTAGAGAGGTGGGGTGGTTTATTTTGCCATAATAATGGTTGGGGGACTGTTGGTGCAATTTCTCATCTGCAAAATTGCGTCTAGGTCAAATAGATTCTCTCAAGTTTGAATATCCTCATTTTCCCTCTCTCTATATTCTCCATTTCTTCCTACATTGCACCATTCTTGTTCGTAGAAATGCCCGAACGAAAATCCAACACAGAACAAATACCCACAACTGCTCTCAGAAGATCCCCGAGGTTTCTCCAGTCTAATCAACCCGAACATCAAAACCCAGTAACCCGGAAATCCGAACCCAGTAAAATTCGGGTTCAAAATTCTTGTCCCACCCCCATTAGCTCCTCATTTCAAAGTTGCCCGAGCAATACCAAGAAAGATGAAGTTTCGACTAAGCGAAAAGAAACAGATATTGTGTCGAAAAGAACAAGAAAATTGAGTAATGGGTCAAGACGATACGCGAGATCTGATGGCAGAGCTGATGAGAGAAACAATGGAAAAGACATTGATTTGGGGAAGAAATATGTGATAGAAAGGAGGGTGACCCGGAGAAGCAAAGAGGAAGTTTCAAAGAAGCAAAAGGAAACGGATACCGGATCGAAAAGGTTAAAAATTTCGAGTAATGGGTCAAGATCTGATGGCAGAGTTGGGAAGAAAAATGGAGAAGGCATGGATTTGGGTAATCAATATGTGATAGAAAGGAGGGTGACTCGGAGTTTGACTCGGGAGAATAGGAATGTAAGTATTGAGGTTACTGATTGCATTCCAAGGGATGATTGCAGTATAAGAGTAAGGGATTTGTCAGACGAAGGAAAGGCTAAATTTGGTGTCAATTTGTCTGAGCAGTTTGAGCGTAACGCGGAGAAGAGGGTTGTTTGTCCTGGTCGAGTGACATTTTGCAAGTACGTTGAGAAGGGAAGCAATAATTTGACTGAGTGTTCGGATAAAAGAAAGGCCAAACCTAAACAAAGTATAAGTAAATTTGACGATAGAGAATGGGATGCTATAATGGCAGGAGGTGACGTAAAGGAAGGGAATGGGTGTAAAGGAAAAGCATTGATCCATGAGAACAGGAGTAGAAGTCAAATTGAGGAAGAGCATAGTATTGTTCACGGATGGACTAAGGAACAGGAATTGGCATTACAAAGAGCTTATTTAACTGCAAAACCAACGCCACACTTCTGGAAGAAAGTTGCTCGGATGGTAATGCATCTCTACTTTACACCCTCGTGTGTATAATGCTTTGATTTCCCATTTCCCTTTTTTATTTGTGGTGTTTCTCTTCTCATGCTACTTCCGCTCCAATTTATCATAGGGCTCTTAATATAGGATCCAACTTCATTGCAGTGTCATTATGGAACTGAAAAGGAGCTAGTGCAACTTAGGGCCACCAAAATTGCGTCATTTGGCAGCAACAGTAATACTCTATGTATAGGCTCTTCTAAACAGAATACGAAATAAGGGGATTTAGTTAATTTAAATTTTCTAGTTACTAAAATGATGCAGTTTGGGCCTTCACTGGTGCGTTTCCAGAGCATTTTGCAGCACTGATCCTTTGATATAAGCATTTCGCAGGAATTCTTGCTGTGGACTTATGTTTTCCTTTCTGAGGCTTAAATCAGATGTTGACTCATGATTGAGAAATAGTAAAAGAAAACCATTCTAAGTTAGCAAAACTAATGAAAAAGGGTTGAGGAATAGATGGGGAACAGAGAATTCATGAATCCGACGAGTGTAACAAGTGTACCATTGAATGCAGTGAGAGATTTCGTGCTGTTTTGGAACTGAATTTACAAGACTATTTTTTTTAAGGGCTTTTATGTCAAGCATAAATCATTTTGGATTTTCTTAGATAGCATATTTGTAAAACGCTTGGTAAATTTTTCCCTATTTTTCTTTTATTTACATCCAACGGCTGTCCTTTCACATGCCTAAAATGCCATTAGAATGTTTGTCTCCTGACATCATCCACACCGAGAGGGCTTGTGTTTATTCCAAACTTTAAGGGTCTACAGAATTGACCACATAAATCAGGGTGAATGGAATTCAACCTCTGATTGTTGAGTATGCGTGCTTTAACAATTAAGTTAATAAAATGATAAACAGAGAAAAAACATTTTGTATGAGTCAAGTTTGGCATCAGTTCTGTCAACTACATTATATGCAGTCAAAATTTCACTAAACTGAGTGTAACAACCAATTACAATGAATGTAGAACTTCTTTATCATTAGCCTAGTGGGCGATCAGAAATGACTATTGGTGTGTTAGGTTCTAATTTTACCATCTGAACAGTTGGAAGTGAATCATCGACCAAAAATGACTCTATGGAGCTCTTAGTGCACCCAGCTTATATAGAATGAAAGAGAGAAATTATATTTGATTATTCAACCATGGATAAAATTCACATCTAACGTGGATTATCATCCTTATCCCTCGAGTTTAATTAACATTGAAAACAGCAACAAGAATTTTCCCCGTCTTTATGTGACTTAAGAGGTTTGAAGTTATGCTTCTTTGTTTTCCTGCCTCTAATCTAAAGGAAAAGAAAAAGTTATAGCTTCCTTATTAGTGATTTTAAATAAGCATTGGGATTTTATGCAGGTGCCTGGAAAATCTGCACAGGAATGTTTCGATAGAATTCAATCAGAAAACTTGACCCCATCTCATCCTCGAGTGCGTTCAAGGGCAAGGAAAAAGAATGAATCACCCCTCTTGCTTTCTGCGAGTAAATTGCTGATTTCGGCTGAAACAAAAATTAAAAAATTTAGATCCAGCAAGAGGAAGAGCCTTCTTGCCCAAAAGACTGTAAGACAACTATTAGAAAAGCAGCAGAATACAGATCAAGATTATGAAGCAGATTTGTTTACAGTTCTTGAGCCAACAACAAGTCCATCTACTAAATATTTTGACGAGAATGCTGCATTCGCCACCCCAGTACAGAGCAACAAAGGACATGGCCTCCTCAAAAAATGCCAAAAAAAGTCTTCTTCAGCTCATAAGAAGCAACTTTCAAGATTAAAGAGCTCGTGCAATGCAGCTTTTGTAAGCCCCCCAGTTCTTAAACAGATTAAAAACAAAGCATTACATGAGAAATACATAGATCAGCTACATTGGAGGGAAGCCAGGAGAAAGGCAGCATCATTAAAGAATGCCAAGTGTATTAAAAGCAAAAATGACAAAACCGACAGTCATTTTGAAAATGAAAATGCAGTTAAAGCTGCAAAAGATGCTCTGATTTTCAATACACAAGAAGCTATCAATCAGCTCAGAAGTCAGCAGTCGAGCAAAATAAACATTGATGACATTGGTGACGATTGCTTTCTTAGTGATGTGGATGAAGGCGAAGATGGATTTTTATAGTCTCTTCTTTTAATCAGTCAATCCCATTTGTAACCATAACATGCTTCAGTAATCTAGCTGATATTCCATATTTGATCCTGTAATGGATCCTAGTATCCATCTGAGGTACTAATTTTCTGTAATCTGTAAGAAATAAAAAATGCCTATTGTGTTACTTTTATTCCTGTGAATTGCAGTACGATTCTATTGTTGGATGTTAGATTTTGAATGTGTAGCTACTTAATTCACTAAATGAAGAATTCTTGAATAGGAAGAAAGACTTCTGTATTTTATTTCTTTCTTGTTGAAAATAATTACATTGCTTGAACATTATACTACAAAGGAAAGAATAAAGAATCAAAACAGATCTACACTATACAAATACACAATGCACCTGAAATTCCGTTTCACGTAACAATTTTGCAACCAATTTTTATTAAATCCTTCTTCTAGAATGCCTAGCTGCCTTTCTTCTGGATAATTCTCAGCTTGCTGATCTGTTAAGGGCAGCTGCCAACAAGTGTGTTGATGTGTACTCCTCTCCAATTCTTTTCAGTCCAACTCAACTGATCTTCTATCCACCTGATAGCTTCACTTTTATTTCTCAATAACCCCCCGCAAGATGGAGAATAGATCTCTACTACTCCCATTTTGAACATACATGAATAAAAGTTTTGAGAGCCAAAGCTCTTGGTAAGAATGTCTGCCACTTGAGATTTGCTGGTCACATATTCAATTGAAATGCTCCCCTCTTGAATTTTATCTCGAATCAAGTAGCAATCTATCTCTATGTGTTTTGTTCTTTCGTGAAAGACGGGATTTATAGCAATATGTATGGTTGATTTGTTATCACGGTACAATTTTTCACTTTGTGGATGTGAAATCTGTAAGTCCTTAAACAGATAGCTAAGCCAGGTTAATTCACAGCATATGTTGGCTATTGCCTTGTACTCTTCTTTAGCAGATGATCTAGAGACAACTCCTTGCTTCTTCGACTTCCAAGACACCAAATAACTCCCCATAAACACACAATATCATGTTACAGACTTTCTAGTGTCCGGACAGGAACCCCAGTCTGAGTCACTGTATCATTTGAGTTGAATTTCAGAATTCACAAGATAGAATAATCCTTGCCCTGGTGATCTCTTTATATATAGCAAGACTTTGTGTGTTGCATGCAAGTGTGGTAGTCTAGGATTATCCATAAATTGACTCAATAATTGTACTGAGTAGGATATGTCAGGCCTCATGATGGTAAGGTATAATAATCTCCCAATCAATCTTTTGTAGAGAGCAGGTTCAGGGAGAAGGTATCCATCTTCCCTAGACAATCTTACAATCTTACATTCTGACCTAGAGGAATTTTGGCAGGAGTTGAGCCAATAGTACCTGAGTCTCCTAGGATATCCAAAGTATATTTTCATTGGCATAAGTAAATCCCTTTTGTTGATCTAGCAACTTCAATGCCAAGAAAATATTTCAGCTTCCCAAGGTCCTTGATTTTGAATTGGTTATCAAGAGAGCACTTCAACTGATTAATTGTCTCTATGCAATTGTCAGCAACTATTATATCGTCCATATACACTGAGATGGTTGTGAAAGAAGTGTCAGTTCCCTTTGTAAATAAGCTATAATCAGCTTTAGATTGGAAGTACCCTTGCTGAATGATAAAATTCGAAAGTTTTGAATATCAGGCGAGAGGCTTGCTTAAGTCCATAAAGACTTTTCTTGAGTTTGTACACTCTCCCCTCCCCCCCTTTACTAAGATATCCAGGTGGTAGGTCCATGTATACTTTCTCTTCTAAATCTCCATGCAAGAATGCANNNNAAATCTCCATGCAAGAATGCATTATTAACATCATTTTTTTTTTTGTAGAAACCACCCTTTTACTGCTGCAATTGCCAACAAAGTTCTCATTGTCACCATTTTTGCTACTGGTGAAAAGGTCTCATGATCATCCAACCCCTCTTGCTGTGTGTACCCTTTTGCAACAAGTCTTGCTTTATACTTTTCTATTGTCCCATCAGCATTAAATTTAATCTTATATACCTACTTGCAACCTATTGTTTCTTTATCAGGAGGTAAGTCAGCAATCACCTAGGTATCATTAAGTTCAAGGGCAGTAATCTCAGCTTTTATGGCAGCTCTCCATTCAGGAGATGTACTAGCTTCTAGGTAGGTTTTGGGCTCAGTGTATGAAGTTATTGAGGTCACAAATGCTTTGTATGGTGTAGACAGTTTTCCATAAGTCGTGCTAGCACTAAGAGGAAAGGGACCTGAATGAGTTTGTACCTCTTGATCATTTAACAACTAAGATGGGCGAAGTGAAGTGGCCTGCTCACATATAAAGTCTTGGAGGTGTGCTGGAGCCCTTTTTATTCCGTTTGACCTTCGAGGTAAGTGTGTATAGGTGGTTTGTTCAGATTCTGATTCATGCAGAGGATTGTTATCAGGTCCGCCAGCTTAATTTGTTTGCAAACTAGGTGGTTCAGGAGTAGCCATGTCTGTCATATGGAGATCAATGGTATTGTGATGAGTGGACAAGATGGTATTGGATATAATAGGATTTTTAGTATGACTAGGCTCATTGGGGCTTGGTAAAGAGTCATGATAGTTCATTTTTTTAATTTTGAATGGAAAAACAGTTTCCTAAAAAATCACATTTCGAGAGAGAAATTTTTTTCCAATGTCTAAATCTAGTAGCTTATATCCTTTGGTGACGAAGGGGTATCCAATGAATATACACTTCCTGGCCCTATGATCAAACTTATGCCTACCTTAGACAAGAGTAGTGGCAAAAGCCAAACATCCGAAAACTTTGAGATGATCGTAATTTGGTTTAGTTTTGAAAAGAATTTCAATAGGGCTTTTGTAATTTAACAAAGGAGTTGGAGTTCTATTTATCAAATATACAGCTGTTAGGACACAATGATTCCAATATTTTATAGGAATACCACTTTGAAACCTCAATGCTGTTGCCAAGTTTAAAATGTGTTGATGTTTCCTTTCCACAGTGGCGTTTCCATATATGTTGTTTGATGTATAATCCCGTTTTGTAGGTAAAAATCTTTCATGATAAACTCCCCTCTATTATCACTTCGAATGTTTTTTTACTTTTGTTTCAAATTGATTTTCTACCATAGTGCAGATATGTTGTAAAATAGTGGTGGCCTCTAATTTCAGTTTCAACATGTAAATCCAAGTGCATCTACTGAAATTGTCTACTATACTTAAAAAATATTTAGAACCATCATGACTAACTTAATTGCAAGGGCCCCAAATATCACAGTGTATTAGCTCAAAATAAGCATTGGTTTTGTGCGGCTATCAGTAAAAGGCAGTTTGTGTTGTTTTACTAATGGACAAATAACACAAGGTTGATCATTATGTGATTTAGGATAAGAAGAATGACCCAACCTGTAGTGCCAGAGGTAAAAAATTTATGCATTGTTGATAGAAGCAGGAATGCTAGTTTTCAGGTTGTGTTTGAGTAAGGCGTTTGATAGGGCTAAAGGGGAGACCTCCTCTTGCAACATATGGTAGATTCCTTGCTTCACCTCACCCATTCGAATCGTTGTCCATCTCAGGAGGTCCCGAATGTAGCAACAATCAAAGAAAAAAATAAGACAACAATTTAGTTCTCGAGCCAATTTCTTGGCTGAAATCAAGTTGAAAGAGAAATGAGGAACACGGAGAGCATCACTAAGTGTGGGTGATTTTGTAACTTTGGTTGTTCCTATGAAGGTAATAGTTACTACTTTCCCATTTGGTAGAGCTACTGAGGATAAGACATCAGCTTGAATAGAGTGAAATAAAGATTTAGAACAGATCTTATGATCTGTTGCTCCTGTTCTAAAATCCTTGGAATGTCACAAACTCTAGGAGGTTTAGAAGTAAAGGCAAACAAAGAACATATAACAGACATTTTATGATTAGTAGAAGAAGACGCAAGCATGCTTTGAACATTGTTAGCCGAAGGAGTGAAAATTTGAGTGCTAGGGACGGATTTTAATAGTACCAAAAGCTGTGAGGACTATTCTTGAGTTAATGTATCTGGGATTTGTCTTTTGCATTTTCCTGATCAGAAGTTAGAACTGCAGCAACATGATTCACCATGGTCTAGCCTTCCCATCTGACTTGTGGTTTGTTGGATATCCATTCAGTTTGAAACACCTCTTGGCTGTGTGGCCAAGCATTTGACGATAAGAACATACAGGTCTATCGGTGTTGGCCTTGAAGCATCTGTCCTAAAAGTGCCCTGGAATCTTACAGCAGGTGCAATAGTACCTATCCCTCTTCTGTGATCCACCAGATTGTTTATCAGTATTGCCTCTGCTTAACAATGCCATAGAATCATTGTTCAAACCATTAGTAGATATTTCTCTCCTCTTGTTGGACAATTGAGTATACTTCATTTAGGCTAGGAGAAGGCTTGATTAACAGGATTTGAGCCTTTATCCCTTTGTAGGAGTCATTGAGGCCCATCAGAAATTTCATTACCCAATCTTTTTGCTGATTTTCAATCACAACTTTCAAGCCTCCACAAGTGTAGTTAGGAATGGATTCATAATTCAACAATTCATCAAGTAAGGTTTTAAGTTTTGAAAATATACACACAGAATGCTAATTTTGCATCAAGGTTTTAATGCCTTGTTTTACCTCAAAGATCCTTGGTGCATTTTGTTAAGCAAAACGTGGCTCTAATTCCAACCAAAGTTGATGAGCAGTCTCTGCATAAACTGTGCTGCATTTGATATCCATCACCATTATATTCTGCATCCAAGTTATCACTATATCGTTACATCGCAACCAGTGTTCCATTAGAGGATCATTGGGGTCTGATGGCTCACAAATACTGCCATCTATGAACCCCAACTTTTTCTTAATGCGCAAAGCTCTTTTCATGGATCTAGCTCATGAATGGTAATTGTTTGAATCCAGAGTGTGTGTGACAAGCATTGCACCCGAGCCATCACTGCTACCAATGTAGAAGGGATTTGTGGGCTGAGTTGGATCATGAGCAGTGAGTGTTGATCAACTTTGGTTGGTGTCTGGGCATTGCTCGTCATTTGGGGGTGAAGTACTTTGATTACTTGATTCTTCCATTTCATTCTCTGATACCATGTTAGGTTTTGAATGTATAGCAACTTAATTCACTAAATGGAAGAATTCTTGAATAGGAAGAAAGACTTCAGTATTTTATTTCTTTCTTGCTTAAATTAATTACATTGCTTGAACATTTATACTACAGAGGAAAGAATAAAGAATCAAAACAGAATCTACACTACACAAATACACAATGCACCAGAAATTCAGTTTCACGTAAAACTTTTGCAACCAACTTTTCTTCTATCCTTCTTCTAGAATGCCTAGCTGCCTTTCTTCTGGATGATTCTCAGCTTGTTGATCTGTTAAGGGCAGCTACCTGCAAGTGTGTTGATGTGTACTCCTCTCCAATTCTTTTCCGTCCAACTCAGCTGATCTTCTATCCACATGATCAGCTTCACTTTTATTTCTCAATATTGGATGATTCAATACTAGGCATTGGGCTGTATTAAATACTTTTTATTTCTTTTAATTTAATCTTTATAACTGTAAACTGATAGCTGATTGCAGAAAGTTGCTGGGAATTGGCACGTGCACGTCACTTAATTCTGAGATATGGATGCAAGTTCATCACAACTAATTTAGCCTACTCCAAATTTATTGAGAATGAGATTTAATTTGTCGTTAATGTCGAATGCAAGATCATACTAGGGGTGCAAATGGCCAAGTATGTCCCTTTGTTACTTGTTAGGTGGCCGTGCAGGGTGAGACTCGGCAAGGCACGCCATCCCACAAGCTAAGAAAAATGAAGATTTCAAACTTTTGGTTTCATTTTTGTTACATTCTTCTTCTTTTAATCAATAGGCTTGCTCGTGTTTGCTAGACAAGTCTGGTCTATGTGAACCATTTTTATGTGCCTACCCAGTGCGTGTGAGCAAAAAACTGCTAACGTGTCAAATTGAATCAAAACTGCATTTTTAAAGTTTTTGGTTTTGGGTTCACATGGTTTAGTTTAGAATGTTTCAAAAGTGAAACAAAATGTTTGGAAACGGTTCTACTTAGATTTTGACAGTCAAAAATTATTTGAAATCAAATCAAATCGTTCATCCAACTTTTGAAAAAAAAAAAAAAACACACTTGTTTTTTCCAAGATTATCATTCAATAAATTAATTTACTCTTCAACAAATTTACTTGCTGGTCGGCTTCTATTCACGACTCTTTAGGAAAAATAATTATGTATTTATAATAATACTTTTCTTATCTCAATAGCGAAATTGCAAGCTTAAGTTTTATGGTTAAATTTGTATTGATTTATTGGTTAAGCTTGTATTAAAACAAATATAATAGTATTGTAACGATTTTGTTTAGATGATTTCGATCTAAGTGTTATTGTAACATTTCACACCAATATATTTAATTTTTTAATTGTTTGAAAGATGTTATTTTATGTCACTGAAATGGAGATTTGGAAACAATCAAATCGCAAAAAATTGTTTGCTTTGAATTTTTTTGTTTTTTTTGAAATTATTTAAAATAATTTATTTTAAATGGTTCAAAAATCATCTAAATTGAATATTCACGCCTACTAAAACAAACACTCAAAAAGGATTAAAAGTAGTAGTCTCACTCATATGGCGGAATTTCTGCTGTCTTGTATCATGCTTGTGTGTTTTTTTGTGCCAAGTTCACGAATTATTTTTCAGAAATTTATGTAAATGACAAGAGGTCGCTATCTATTAGAATTTTTTGAAACTAACATATGAACAACCATGATTTCTTGTTTCGTTTTGCTGACAAACTATACAGGTGTAGTAGGGTCACAAATATTATTAAGGTATAAAACCCTCGACACAATTCTAAATAATGTTTCCACGGTACAACCTGAATAAAACCATAGGATCTAATGACATTTTTAAAGAAAATCTATGGACATCTCTCACTACTACAAAGGCAGCGTTGTTGGACAAAAAATGTCTTTCTGAGAAATATCCGACAATATCATAAACGAATTAGTCAATAGACTACCAGCGGAACCACGAATTTTAAGGCAATAAATAAACTTTACATTTTACGTATAGAAACTCTGGTAGTAATAAGTCATAGTTGAGGCATTTACCCGAGTTGTCTCGTGAGAGGATCTTGGAGAAGATATCTGATGCTACATTGGTCAAACATAATATGTTATAAATATAATAAATTGCCTTCGGGATAGCCGTAAACCAATTACTTCAAACCTTTTCAAACAAAAAAGATAACCAATCTTTTGTCGTTCCTAGTTTCATCTCATGATTGTTTTAGTTATCATTTCATCAATGGATTGTATCCATTTACATGTTTGACTAGCAATATTAGAACGTATTACACATTATCATTGTAGAAATTTATTTTTTTTCTTATTCAATGTCTTATAATAGTGTGAATATCTAATTCCATCAACTTTTTTTTATAGCATCTTGTACATTATTTTAACTGAAACTATGCACTGTAGTCAATGTCCTAAACCCTAACCTTGATCTAACCTTTTATTAATAAATCCGTATGATTACCTTGGGAAACAAAAATGAAGGACTTTGATTAAGGGAAATTTGCACGCTTTCGTTCTCAGTCTTTTCGAATGTAACAAAATCTATCCTCGACCTTTTTTAGTATAATTCATCACTAACATTTCATTTATATAACAAAAACTCTTCATTTCTTCCTCCTGTTTGACCATTAAATGACGAATTTGTCATTCTTCTTAAATAAATAAATATAAAAGAAAGCAGCAAAACAACAAAATATAAGAAAAAAATTACAAATGGAATTACATAACTTGTCAAAATGTAAAATAAATCTCACTGAAAACAATCAAATACCCATCCTAATCCACTAACATCTTTTCCTTTTTGAATAAACAATTCCGTTAGAATTTGGACGTGACTCGAATTTTTTGTTGAAATAATTGAAAAATTCTAATTGAAGTGCACGTTAAGCAGAATTCTGTTTGGAATGTTATTGAAGTCATATGTCAAGTTGAAATTCTATTTTGGAAGCCCATTAGGAGTTTGTATTTGTTTTGGACTCGATTTTTTGGTATCCAATTTCATCAACTCTATTAGGAGGGTTTGGACATCACATACATGTTCTCTATAAATATTAGGCTCTTCTATACAGTTTTGTAATGTGAAAAAATAGATTACGAGAATTATAAAATCCATTGTAATTTTATCTCATCTCCATTATTCTTTAGTCAGTAAAATCTCTTAATTTCTCTACCATATTTCTTGTCTTTATTATTCTTTACTTGATGTAATACTTCATAATTTGTCATATAATTTCAACAATTTATTCCGGTGGTTGGTTTGATCAAGTGGTATTCAAACTATACATAATTCTTGTATTTTCAACATTGCTAACATTGGTCCGAGCATATTAATATTTCTTCTAACAAGAGATATTTTTGTTGTTTCATAACAAGTGGTATCAGAGCGCCAGGTTCAACAGTTTTACAAGGGCATGTAGTTTGATTGTTCGAGGTTTTTTGTTCGTGATGGCTTCCATGAAATATGAAATTTCGCTTTTGAATCAGAACACTAGATTTTCGTTATGGGTGGTTAAAATGCGTACAGTACTCACACAGCAAGATTTGGATGATGCGTTGCTGGGAATTGACAAGATGCCTGCAACTTTGACCACAGAGGAGAAATTACGAAATGATAAGAAAGCAGTTTCTCATATTCATTTTCATCTATCGAATATCATTCTTCAGGACGTTTTGAAGGAGGTTTCAGCAACTGCTCTATGGTTGAAGTTGAAGTAATTGTGCATGATTAAAAGTCTAACAAACAAGTTGAACCTCAAACAGCGTTTATACTCCCATCGAATGACAGAAGAAGGATTATTGAAAGATCACTTGGTGGTATTTAAAGAGATCGTCGCTGATTTGGAAACTTTGAAATTTGAGTAAGATAAAGAAAATTTGGCCTTGATCCTATTGTGTTCGTTGTCCGCTTCGCTTTCTTCATTTAAAGACACGATCTTATATAAACGTGATACTCTCACCATAGAGGAG
>OU503052.1:28366438-28407382 GCA_912172775.2 Fraxinus pennsylvanica
ATTTCTAGGAGTTTAAATGGGCCAATAAGTTGGGCTGTAGAGATTTTCATAATTGGGCCTAAATGAATTGGACCTAAAATAATCAATACTTGGGCTAATAAGTAATTGGACTTAAAAGTGATAATGGATTGGATACTTTAAAATTATTCGGGATTGGGCTTGACTTGAATGGATTGAATTTGATTTTATAACGGCTAGACGAATACGCTTTTATTTCAACTTTAGGGTTTAAAATTTTAGCGACACATTTTTCGAGAAAAAATAATTTTATATAATTTAAAATTATTGGTCACTACAGGGTTACCTTCCGAATGCGTGCAAAGTCATAGAGACGTGCATAAGCACTGGCACCAGCAACTACTAATTTTGGCCTAAAGAGTGTAACACTCTTCTCCATCTGCATATGAAAGATGAAAGGTCATATAAGCTTTGTGAGAGAGAGAGAGAGAGAGAAGTAGATAATGCAATATTTGTTCACAGTTTTTTATAAAACTAAGCCTTTTCCTAAACATAGAGTCAATGAATTCGTAGAACATCAGACTATGAAATTTGAATTTGCCAAACATACAAAGGTTAAACAATGATTGATCAACAGGAGAAGCAGAATGTTACCTGATCATAGCCGATGTAGCCAGTACTTTCATTCTATCTATTTGGCATAGTCTCAAAGAATATAGAGACTACCGATTACGATGTAGCCAGTACTTTCATTCAATCTATATGGCATAGTCTCAAAGAATATAGAGACTACCGATATCTTCTTTGTGTCAGTCTTTAAGCATTGATGAAAACAGATTAGAATACTCTAAATATAACATAATTAGAAGAAAACGATGCAGTATAAGAATTGTTTAAATCTTTAACAAGTAAACTTCAAGCTCCAGATGAACTTTTTTTTCTCCCTTTCTCATTTGCTAAAAACCTGGTAAACTTTAAACCACAATGGATAAGGTATGTGTTCTATAGAAAATGTCGAACCTGATATCCATGTGAAAGATGCCCACCGTGAGGAAGATCGAGTGCCATAATTCTCTCATGTGGTTTAAGTAATGCAGTGTAAACATGAAAATTTGCCGGAGATCCTGATAGAGGCTGCACATTTACTGCATCAAAACAATGGATGCACGATAAGCTTCCGTTTTCTTGCTAATGAGATAAAGCAGTTTAAGAAACTTTTTCGACAAATTTCTTTGACATTTTGTTATGACTAGGGTAGTCATATATCATAATAGTTCTTCTAATTCTATTAAACTATTTATAGCCAGGGTGGATGTCACTGACTCAACATTAGGATTTTCAAAGTTTATTTGTATTCCTATGGAATTGAAGAATATTTATTCACAGATTTTAACATATATCACGGGGTTTCTGTTGAAATGAGGTCATTATTGAATCAAATGGGATCACCTCCCCATTTTGCAGGATCCAATTGAAATGCTTCCAAAGCACGTTTTTGGCATAAAGTCTCTGCCATGTCAAAGTACCTAAAGGCAGCATCATTTTATTCAAAATAAGAATGATCAAAGAAGTCAAAAAAATGGTGAAAAATGATCGATTATGTGCATATACAAATGCTAACAAAATTGACAGAAATTATAATTTTAGTTCATCAAAGGACAAAGATCAAGAAATAGATAAGGAAAATTCAGAGGTTACAGCATACTCATTTCCTCCATAGTATCTAGCACTGGGGTATCCTTCCCTGTATGTTTTAGTCATAATTGACCCAACTGCTCGCATCACAGAGACAGAAGTAAAATTCTCAGATGAAATAAGTTCGAGACCCTAAATACGGATGCAAAATAAACCGAATAAGACACTGGTAACGAAATCATTATGCTAATTCGGCCGTGTTCTCAAGAAATATTATGTGCATAAACCTTGAATTTTGAACATGAAAGTGGTAAGGAGAATTGAAATAGAAAGAGTAACTTCCATTGTCGGGCTTTCTCGAGCTCAATAATGTCAGCAATCTCTGGATCAACAACTTCAAGTGGAGCATTCAGTTGCTTTAGCCACTGCAATTTGACACTTCAATTTCGCACACAAATTGAAACACAAACGAAAATCACCATTTTGGATTAAGCATAAGCAATAGTAAACTGAATGGAACTTTGAAAGTCGAAACAAAGCAAAGTAAAACACCCTCGGTGTACGAAATAATAGAAAAATAATAATTCTCACGTCTTCTACACACAATAAGAAACCCTTAAAACTCCGTTACAATGATGATTAAATTCCGCAAAATCCAATAATCACAACACCAGAGATAAAAACAACTCAATTATGAACTTTAAATTCGAATAAACAAAATTTAAGCTTACCGAGACACCATGTTTTTCCTTCTCGTACACTGCTTCGTTTGGTAAAGATGACTACAAAAACCCCAAATCAAAGCACAGATTAAGTTCTTTAAACAAAATATAAACATAACATTATCAGACAACATAAAAAGTTAAAAAGAACGAGAAATAGAAAGGAAAAGGGCACGTCACCATGTGGTAAAAGAGAGCCAACTCCATTATTATTCCCTATTTCTCCATCCACAAAGGCCAAAGGGACATGAAACCACAAACTGATTATCACTCTCTTGTTTTGAACAGGGGTAGTTTTAAAAAAGATGAGCCGCAACATTGACGCCCCCACGTGTCCTGTTTTGGGTTGGTGTACGAGCTAAATTGCAGATTATGCCCCAAATGGTACAAAGAGTGATTGTACACTTGCACTTATTTAAGGGCCAAATCCATATTTTAAAATTCGAACCCTTGACGCGACGTCTCAAACAAAATTGTAGTTTTTCCACATTCCCCTTTTACTACTTGTAAATGTGTCTTGGGTGCTGAATAGAGGTAGTTTTAGTTTGGCCAAATGGTGGCAATGAGCCGAGCGAACCGAAATTTGAAGAGCTCAAATAAAAATGGTTCTAACTTTTTTTTGTTCGAATTGAGTCGAGTAGAGGAAATGCTCGGCCAAAAATTTTAGGCATGATTCGAACTTTCAGCTCAGGCCTTAACGAGTCGAGCTAGGCTCAAGCCTAGTCAGCTCTTTTTTTTTTTATTAATTCGTGAAAAATCTAAAATTGATATAAAACTTAAATTTTATTGCACATTTAACGAAAAAGAAAAATGTATCCATTTTAACCAAAGTTGTTCAAAAAACAGCTGGAAAAAAAAAAAGTTATGACTGTTGCTTGCGCAGGCAGCAGTCATAGCTGCCTTTTGTTTAAATTATTGAGGACACCTCTACCCATCAACATCAAATTAACAGGTGTTGGCCTTGTCTTTTTACCTCAATAAAATAAAAAAAATTCCATATATATCATTAAGATCTTCTTTATAATTGCTGTCAACAACCGGCCACAATATAAAAAAAGTCATGCAACCTCTCATTTCTCAGAAGGGCGAAGTTACTCAATAAACAATGAATGAAGCTTGTCCAACACACACTATGCAGAAATGAACTTATAATACTGTCATCGATTAAACAAATACCCAATTAATAAAATATCGCGTAGACCATAAAACAATAGACAACAATAATTTACTTGCGAAGGTAGGCTAACATCCACGGAAAGTAAAATATCATGACATTTTTAATTATTATACACATAGTAAATTATATCCGACTATGCAGCAGCTTTATGTTTCTATTTTTTTAAGTTTGTAATTTTCTTTTTTTTTTTAGCGTCGAACCTGTGGCTCTTCGAGCACACGGGCGGGCTCAGGCTCGGGCTTGAGCCGACGCCCCAAAATGGGGCTTGGCCCCAACAGGCCACGAGCTGGTGGCTCGGGCTTTTCTCAGGCCGAGCTTGGACCGTCCAAGCCGACAAGTCATATTGCCATTCCTATCTTTCCGGTGAACCAATTTTTTTTTTCGTTATTTTTTGTCATTCACCACGGCCTTTTAATGATTAAAAAATAAATGTACATTTAAGTATGTTATAAAATTACAAAAAAAATTGTGTTATTTAAAAAACAATAATACTATTTAAGTTACATAGAAATTCAAACACTTTCCACTTAAAATTTCAGAACAAGTCACTTTCTTTATCTGTTTACTCCAACACGAATAAAAACTGTTTCATTTTTCATCTACTTCAATCTTAAAAGCTCATAAATTTATCAAATACCCAAAAAAAAAATATTGTTTATAACCATCACTTCGAATCGGTAAGTATATATTTACGTATATTTAATTTCGTTTTCTTTAAATTAGTATATTTCGTTAAATCTTACTTTGGCACGGACAGATAAATTTTTATATTTTTTAAATAGATTTATAATTCTTTAAGCAAAACAAAATTCATTTTTATGTATATTATTTCAGACAGATTCATTACCGTCTGTAAAATTATCCACTCAGCCATCTAGGCACGAAGAATAGCCGGCCCAAACCATTTTTTTGTCTTAATTTTTTTTTTTTTTTTGAAAAAATTATGTTTCATAATGCAGATATGGAATCGGATACAGTCTCGATTTGTTACTTTGGTGAATTTGAAATGAATGAAATTGATCGATGGGTGTGGAAATGGACGAGTGAAAGACGTTGTGTTATTGCAATTGTGATAACATCGAGTATATCACATGCAGAAATGTACCATGATTTACATAACAAGTTCAACGTCTATCCCTCTCAGTACAACATGAAATTGGGATTTTTATCCAACAAGCATACACCAATTTCAATTCCATCCGTAAAGGTAATTTCAGAAGCTGAAATAAATGTTCTAATTGAATTGAACAAAAATTGCACGACTCCTACTTGAGTAACTTTAGCGAGAAAGAATGTTTTTTAGAGTGAATACGAAGATTCCAATGGAGGGATCGTAACGTGAATGATTTTTCGGACACGGTGAAGATAGCTCGTGATGATGATGTGGTTATTCCCGAAATAGTTGTTTCTTACCATGATCTCACTCTTACGCACAGAATTCCCTTAATGAGAATGAAGTAGTTGAATGTGTTGTCCTATTAAATGCGAATTCTATAAATGGTAAACGCTCATTCCAACTCTTCAAATTCTTATTAACTATTGTATGTAACAGCTGTATCATAATCTTATTAACCACCTCAGTTTGTCCATCAGTTTGCGGCTGACAAGTAGTAGAAAACAATAGTTTAGTTTCGAACTTATTTTATAAAATCATCCAAAAGTGATTAAGGCATTTAACATCCCTGTCCGATACAATACTCCTAGGAATCCCATGTAATTGTACTACTTCCTTAAAGAATAGTTCTGCGATATTGGAGGAATCATCAGTTCTATGACATGGAATTATAAACCCTGAGGGAAAACTTTAGATTTCGACTTTTTACAAGTTGTGCATCTACTACAAATTCGATCAACATCTACTTTCATTTTAGGCTAATAAAAATGTTCACTTAACATCTCTAAAGTTTTCATAGCCCCAAAATGACCCATTCGATCTCCACCATGTGCCACACGTACTAATAAATTTCTTATTGAACACTTAGGAACACATAACTTATTTTCCCGAAATAAATACTTATCATGCCTAAAGAATCTATCCATAGCACCCTTAGCGCATGATTCGTATATATTTTAAAAATCTGGATCATTAGCATACATATCCTTAACATATTCAAATATAAGCAATTTGGCATGTGAAGAAGTTAAAAGCACGTACCTTCTTGATAAAGCATCCGCTACTATATTTTCTTTACCTTGTTTGTACTAAATAACATAAGGAAATGTCTCGATGAACTCCATCCACCTTGCATGTCTCCTTTTTAGCTTGTTTTGACCCTTTAAGTGCTTCAACGACTCATGGTCGGTGTGAATCACGAATTTCATTGGCCATATGTAGTGTTGTCAAGTCTCAAAACTTCGAACAAGTGCATACAACTCATTTCATATGTAGGATAATTCAGAGTTGCTCCACTTAGCTTTTCACTAAAGTAAGCGATTAGCCTTCATTCTTGTACTAAGACAGCTCCAATACCGATTCTTGATGCATCACATTCAACCTCAAAAGTATTATTAAAGATAGATAATGATAAAACCGGTGCGGTACACAACTTATTTTTAATAGTATTAAAAGCATGTTCTTGTTCAACGCCCCAATGAAATCCTACACTTTTCTTTATAATCTCTGTGAGTGGTGTGGCAAGTGTGCTAAAGTTTTTGACAAAACGCATATAAAAGCTAGCTAATCCATGAAAGCTTTTTACCTTAGTTATGCTTTTAGGTGTTGGTCACTCCTTGATGGCCTTAATTTTCTCCTCATCCACTTCTATATCTTTAGCACTATCGACATAACCGAGAAAAATAACTTTTTCCATGCAAAATGTGTAATTTTTAAAGTTAGCATAAAGTTATTCTTGCCTTAAGACCACAAGCACTCATCGTAAAATGCCCTATATGTTCATTTAAATCCTTACTATACACCAAGATGTCATCAAAATAAACTACTACGAATTTACCTATGAATGCATGTAGAACATGATACATTAATCTCATAAATATGTTAGGTGCATTAATAAGTCTGAATGGCATGGTTAACCACTCATACAACCTATATTTAGTTTTAAAAGTGGTTTTTCATTCATCTCATTCCTTCATCATAATCTGATGATAACCACTTTTAAGATCAATTTTACTAAATATGCATGATACATATAATTCATCTAACATATCATTTAACATAGGAATAAGATTACGATACTTTACCGTTATATTGTTGATAGCCCTGTAATCGACACACATCCTCCAGGTTCCATCTTTTTTTGGCACAAGTAACACTTGCACGACACATGCATTCATACTCTCCCTCAGATACCATTTGCTCATCAAATCTTCCACTTACCTTTGAAGTTCCTTAGTCTTCTCGGGAATACTCTGATAAGTCGGCCTATTTGGAATGATAGCTTCATATACGAAATCAATTTGATGTTCAATACCTCGAATGGGTGATCGCCCACTAAGCATGTCTTCCAAGAATACGTCTTCGAATTTCTGCAACAAAGAAGTAGCCAAACTAGATAGTGGTGTGTTAGATTCTTCAAGATTGAGGAATGACTCCTTATAAACCAACAACACCATGGGTCGGTTCTCAACCACTGCCCTCTTCAACTCGCTCTCTTTTACAAAGAAATTCACTTTCGACTTTTCTCTCCTCTCAAACGACTATTTTTCTTCTTTTTTGTGGCTTTACTATTTTTTCTCACTTTTAGCCACCTCACTATTTTCACTCTTGCTCTCTTGTTCACTCCCTTTTTCACTCAACATTTTTTTTCTCACTTTTCAACTTGATTTGATTTTCATACACTTGTTGTGGTGTCAATGGTGTAAGAGTAATATATTTCCCATCTTTAGTAAAGTTGTACCTATTTTTGTATCCATCATGAATCACTTTCTTATTATATTGCCATGGCCTCCCCAAGACAACCCAGGAAAGTCAAGAATCAACGTTTGAAAAGCACAACCTAATAAATTATTGAACTAAGAACCAACACAATCGCTGACAATATCTTGACCCGTGATTACAAAACTTATGAACCTTTGAATTTTTGGAACGCCACAAGAATTTAATTCTTGATAAGTTCAAAATCCATTTAATGAAGATCGAGACGAAAGCAAATTTGCCTCGCAATAATCTCTTAGTAATTGTGTGTTTTACAATGAATAGAATGAGTCATATTTATACGAAACCAATAAAACCTTGCTAAAAACGAAATTTAAGTCTTAAATATATAAAAATATACCATACAAAAGTTTTAACTAAAATTTCCAAAATTCGCGTCTGGAATTATACTATGCGGTTGCATGATTCAAGTCTATGCGGTCGGATAGACCATTTCTGGCCCTCCTCTATAGATTCGGTAAAGACCAAATGCCCTGGACAACTATGTTGTCCCCTCCAGTTTCTTCGTCCATCGCATGAATGAAGTTGCTCCTTTTCGTTTCAGCTTTTATGGCCAACATGAAACTTGTTTATTTGCTTGTTGTGGTCAATGTTTTATCCACCGTAACTTGAGCAAGCAATCACATAGCCTCATTGACTCGCTTCACTCGTGACCTAGTCACCTGTCTACCCTCAACGGTCAATGGATCCTTGCTCGGAGTTACCCTCGTATCTTGTATCACATCAGCTGGTCAGAGCTACTAGAAGGCCTGGAAATCCAAAGAATACACGTTTGAGGATTTAATGGGTTTGGTCGAGGTGAGTTATGATAAATTGGCGAGATATTGTTATAATATGGGGATAACTAATCTCGAATCGGCCTTTTTTATTGAGACGGACGACGAGAATTGTTTTAAATATTTCTTCATAGCTTTGGACAATGCATTCGAGAATTTCGAAATGCGATGCGACCCCTAATTCTAGTCGTACAACCCTTAAAGCTAGATACGAAAACAAATTGATTATTGCAACATATCAAGATGTCAACATCCAAATTTATTTTCTTATATTTGGCATAGTCGATAACGAGAATGATTCAGCGATGTATTGGTTCTTCACAAAATTGAAGAAAGTAATTTGGGATGTCGACAAGCTTGCATTTGTAATTGATCGAGAGCAGTCAATAATAAATGGTATCATCATGGTTATTTTATGTACCATATAAACCTGAAGATTAAGTATCGAGGCAGTGATATCGTTGCATTGTTTAAGAGAACTACAGAGGCTTATAGTTTTGAAGAGTTTGATAAGTTCATTGTCAAAATAGAAAATAAATCGCATGATGCATGAGATTACCTAACAGAGATGAAGATCGAATATTGGATACTGTCACATTTTCCAAGATGTCGAACAATGCGGAGTCGCTTAATACGTTATTCAAGAATGATCGAGAGTTACCATTCTCGCAATGATTAAGCACATTCGTCAGAAGCTGTAGAAATGGTTCGTGAGGAATTACAGGCTTATAGAAGTGTGCTAACCTCAACTTAGGAAGATAAATTCTGCAAGACTCTAGAGGTGGCGAGAAAATTATGTGTGGAACCATTGGATCAGTTTCACTTCTCCGTGAGATGTGGATGTAATATCGAATACATCGTAGACTTGAATGATAATACGTGCACATGTAGAACGTTTCAGTTGGAGAGTTTTACAGGGGGCGCATGCAGTTGTAATGGCTATGTATAGAGGATTTTTACCACACACACCTTATGCAATTATTATTACATGGCTTATTATTGGAGAACAGCGTATGCCAAAACTATATTTCCTCTACCAAATAAAGTCGAGTGGGAAGTTTCTGACCACATTCTCCCACTTAACAATTTGTTGACACTCAAAATGGACTACGCACTCCTGGATGTAGACATACGTCTAGAATACAATTTATTAGAGAATCTCCCTGACCTCGTAAGCAAAGCAGATATGGCGCAATATGACATATTCGCCAATTTTGTACAAATCGAATCTCACTACATAATAATTCGATGGGCGTGTAATTTGTATCGTGTTTATAGTGATTTGTTTGTTGCATAGTTATTATTATCGTTAAATATTCAATTGAATATTTCAATTATTTAAACTTGCAATTGCTTCAAATTGTTCCTATTTAATCCTCGATCACTGTTTTATGTTCTCAACCAACTATTAAAAAGTTGCAATTAGATTCCCGTACTTTGTTTTCTGTTGTTTCACAATCAAATAATATTCTGATCAATTTTTAAACTCGCGATTGCTTCCAATTGTTCCTCTTTAATTATTGATCAGATTTTATGTTCCCTATCAACTATTAAAAAGTTGCAACTAGGTCCCCGTACTTTGTTTTCCGTCATTTCACAATTAAATAATGTTCTGGTTGATTTTGAAACTTGCAATTTCTTCCAATTGTTCCTATTTAATCACTGATCACCGTTTTATGTTCCAATCAACTATTAAAAAGTTGCAATTAAATCCCCGTACTTTGTTTCCGTCATTTCAGAATCGAATAATTCATAATTACATATGCAATTGCATTAAACCATGAATCAAGTGAACGAAATCGTGAACAAGTTATATACTAGTGTGTAGAGTGTTAAACCACGAGACTAAGTGTTTGACAGAGTTAAAATTAATTGTAACTTTAATCAAATAGCAAACAAATTTTGTGATTTGTTTTATACTAAGACCTAAATTATCAATTAAACTAATGAAAGTAAGTAAATGTGTTTTTCAAATATGTGAGATGCATTGCTAAGATTTCGAATCCCCTTATTATTCCATTTTTAGTGTAACAATTAAAGTGACAAATTGAAATCATTCATGTTGGTCAAGATTCCTAATTTAATTGAAGGCCGCACTCGATAGTGATCAAATATATTCCCCTCATGTGACATTTTTATCTCTCGATGAAAGATGCAAACATGATAAATGCATTAATAAGTGCTAGAACACTTATTGAAACCATATAAAAAATAGATGTATATCTCTATTCTCTATCGAACCTTAAAATATTTATTATATTGTGTTTAAACACTATTGTCTCTCTCGATAACAATAAGATCCACTAACAATTCAATTGGTGATCGAACAATTGAAAAGAACGATAAAAACAATAACAAACATCTACTAATCAAATTAAAGTCAAAATACTTAATTAAAAACTAAAAATATCATCCTAGCAATGTATAAAACTAGCGTAACATATTGAAATTACAAAAATTCATATTTAAGTGAAAAGACATAACCCGAATTTTTGATATATTGAGAGGATGAAGATGAATTTTGAAATGTTGAATCTCTTCAATGGTTTCTTGATGAATATACATTTGCGCCTTATCTTCTTTGCCCAAAAAAATCAAGTTTGAATTTTCACTTGATTGAATTATTACAAGTCTCCTTCAATTTTTTCACAAAAATTATGATTTTTTCTCATTTGATGATAATAATTGATTAATATTTGAGTATAATAAGTATATGAGAGGTCCCCCATTATGTATTATGTTGTTAGGTATTTGTAGGAGTAAAAAATTGGTTAAAAATCACCTCCAAATTGGTTTTCAAAAGAGTTCAAATCGAATAAGGAAAGTTGTCTTCNATTCGGGTGTTTACTATGCCAAACATGAGTCTAAATTTTCGGCTAAAAATTTGGAATATAACATTTGCGATTAGAAATTGATTTTGATAATATTTTGATCATATTTCATTCCTTTTTGAGTTCTAATTCAATCCAGTTGTCTCCTAACAATATTTAAAGTACCGTCTTGTGGTCCGAATCAACTATTGAATATTTGCAATTGATCCTCAAACTTTGGATTTTGTCATTTTCATTTATTTTCTTTTGTTAATTCTAATTTCTCGTTCAACCATTGAGTTTTACCTATATAACATAAAATATAACAATTAAAAATATATTTTGTCAAAAAAAATCACCAAATATTGATATTTTAGGCCCCAAATAAGTGTATAAAAATACATTTACTACTTACTCTTTTATCTCCAGTTTTCACGTGTAACACTTGGAAGATATTAGCATGTTTAGCTAAGGTTAAAATGGTGACTCTATGAAATAATTTAAATTATTTTTTTTGGGTAATGAAAATGAAAAACGGACAAATGGAGAACTTATTCCTAAATATTTGCCAGTTTCAAAATTAATATCATATATGTATGCGTATTTTATTGAGAATCAAAGTCATAATTTATAGATTACAATTAGGGCTATGGAGTAAAAACTTGAACAAAGTAAAAAGAGTATAGTTACTCCCACTACTTTCAATTAATAAAAATTCTAGTTTCGAATCATCCAAGTCTTATACGCCAAATTTTTAATATCACAATCCTGGTGAAATATGTTTCATATTGTCTTCTTAAGCCCTAAATAATATTGTATTCATACAAGATATTTATCAATCTTTGTTTGACTTTAATCAATATGATAGTCCGTCAAAAAATAAATTTATAGTTTCTCTCTTCGAGAGTCTCATATACAATTTATAACGTATGAGAGTAAAATCATGAAGTTTTATTGAGCGTAAATGATCATTAGATAAAAAATATGCCTTAGTCTCCGTGAAAAATAATCTTAATAAAGGAAAAAGATTACATTAATCATTTGAATATGTTAGAATTGTCTCATTAAAAATTTTGACAGAAAAATTCAATAAGAAAAAAAAATCTTAGTCAGTAAAAAAGACAATAACACGTATTTACTCTCTCTAGCTCTCTCTCTCTCTCTCATGATAACATAACTTGGATTATACGTTTTAAACATATCAAACTCTTCAAGGATACTATTGATAATCATGCCAAATAAGTTTACTATAGCTACATTTATTATAAGCATATTAAATTTAATGCATTTCCTTTTTTGTTCGAACAAATACATGTTTGATAACATTAATAGAGACTTGGACACTTTAAATTATAAACAAATACATAATTCTAACTTTTGCCTCCTTTCAGCCCATATCTAGTGACAATAACACGTTCTTCTATTGGTTTGTTCGAACAAATACATGCCTGATAATATTAATAGAGACTTGGAACATTTAAATTATAAACAAATACATAATTCTAACTTTTGCCTCCTTGCAGCCCATATCTAGTGACAATAACACGTTCTTCGATTGACCAAATCCAAATTACTATCTATAGTAGTAGCTCTTTTCATCTTTTGTCCAATGTGACATGTTCAAAATATTACCATATATAACTTATAAAAGGGTGAGAATTGCAGTCACAGTATAAAGCATTTCATTTTGTTGTGGATTTGACAAAAATCTTCCATTTGTGACACTCGTAGTACGAAACCTTTCAAAAATTCTCAGGTGAAGTCCAAATTAATGGAAAACTGTTAGTTGACAAAAAAATGAATTTTGACAAATTTTGATCAAATTGAAAAGGGTAAAATGTTAATTTTGCATTATATATATAAAATAATTAAAATTAAATTAACACTAAAAAATAAAAGAAAACAAAAATCATCCCCTTCCACCCCACCCCTCCCTACCCCAAACTTCATCTTTTGTTGGGCTCAAGTTGCCTCTTTTGTTTGTTTGTTTGTTTTTTTTTTTTAAAGTTATAAAAATAGACTGGGCTTTGATAGGTTAATTTTTATACAAATTTTAATACAAATGCGTACGTATTTTTTGACGTTTAAGCTTGCATACATAGTCAACGAAATGTGTTTACTACATTATCATGGGCATACCTTTTATACGAGGTGTTTTGAAAATACATCCAATGCATGCACGCACGCATTTTAGAAAACCGTGTACTATCAACGGATATTTCTATCCGCTCACATCAAGAGTCCACAAGTGTACACATGATTTGTCTAGTTAACTTTACCTCTCAACTTGTTCTTTCTTTTCGGAAAATGATAAATGTACATTCAATGACTTACATTGTGTTTGACATTTCATTTGTTTTCAAAAAATTGTGGGACGGTAAAAGTATTTTTTTTTTTTTAAATTGTCTAATAATGTATTGCCACGTGATATAATATAAACAATTATGTAAAAGATGGTGTATAACAACAAAAGGTTTTCGATTATTAAATTAAGTTGTCTTGATTGTACCAACCATTGTCTACGGTCCTAAACCTTGTGTACATTCACATTTATTGTGGGAGCTGGAAGTAACAAATGAACCTAGTTGGTCTGATATCATCCATTTAGCACGTGATTTATTAGTCAAAAAAATTCATTTTTTTTCAATTTTTTTAAATTATTCATTCTTTCAACAAAATAAATTTATATATAGACCCAAAAATTTTTCATACTTTTTAACCACATATTCTGCAAAATATCAATATTACAAAATATTTTTTTTCCTTTTTTCAAGAAAATATTTTATTCTTTATCAAGTTAAAGAAAAAGAAAAAGAAAAAAAGGATATAGGTAGGAGAACTGATTGTGATATTCGTTGTCCATGCAAGACTTAATTAGATGGTAGCAAATTAATCGTGGTGCGACAAGTGGAGAAATTAGTCAATGGAGACTGTGTCATTTGTGAGGCTATTAAACCATCTTTTTCTTCAAAAAATGATTGGGGGAAACCATTGCTGCTGCCAGGGCGAAGCTACACCTGGATAAGGGTGGTCAGTGGACCACCAAAAATATCTGAAAATTAATTAAAAAAAAAGGGTTGTGATATAGGTATATAGCACAATACATAAAGATGTTCATAATTGATACATGGAGGCCCCCTATTGGAAAGGTGTCTGAACCCGCAGGCACCTCCCCAATAGGAAACCTCCATGTGTCCATTATGAATATTATTATGGAAAATACTATGTACACATCATTTTCCATTAAAAAAAAAATGAAATCAAAAGGTTCTTCATTTCTATCATATTATGTACTTCTTAACATCTTATTATTTCCGCTACTATTTGTGATTGGAAATCTGGGTTTACGTGCTTCAATTCTCGTTAAAATATAAGGAGTTTTTTTTAAATAAATATAGAGACCATAGGGGAAACCAAAATTTCGTGAATGTGTTTATTAAAATAACTCGATTTTAGCTTCAACGGCTAATGATTTGCGGAGCGACAAATACACCTCTATCAACCCCGACAAGCTGAATGTTGCTATCATCGGGCTATCTCAAAATAGGACATGATTTCTATCATATAAGACTTGTTGGCTCCATTAAAACTGAACATTTTGCCTAAAGTTGTATGTCTTCCGTCAATTCAAAAATATAGAACTAAACATTGAAATAATTTTAAGTTTCAGAACTTCATTTCATTTTTAATCTGTGTGCATTTTGTTCATTTCTCTAACTATTTGTTCAGAAAGAGTTTAGGGCTTAAAGAGCGATGATTAAGGAAATAGAGAATTCATTTTTCATTGTAATAGAACAAAATGATCTATCTATTTAACGAAATCGATACTATTTATGGAACTATTAGGTTGATGAAATCTAAATTAACAAAATGATCTCATGTACTTGCATACAACGACCATTATTATTTTTTGAATTAAATTATTTGTACATCATGTTTTACATCCTGAATAGGTGGTCGTTTTTTAATGATTGGATTAAAGTTGCTTTTGTAAAAAATGATTTGAGATATTGTCAAGTGTAAAAAATATAAACCAAGTGGTAGAGTAGGATGTACACATAGTATCTCTTATTCTTTAATAACATGCAGTACAAAGTTAACAAGTCCTTTGAATAGAAAGGGCAAAAAAAAAATAGTTAAATCTATGATCCTATGGATTATACCTATTTACACATATAGTTGATTCTTGCACAGTCAAAAAGTGTTTATAATATATTTAAATTATAAATAAATATAAATGAACAATGGATAAGTTCGTACGAGTTGTGATTTTTATGTAATGTGTGAATAAAAAATAAATTTGATTTATAAATTAAAACAGTTCGGCTATAGTGAGTCACTTTGACAATTTTTTTGCCAGTGTGTGAGGTGTCATGCATTTTTGCTATTGATTTCAACAACATTTAAAACAATTAATGACACAAATTTTTACAGCCCACACAATGTCAACATTAATGTACAAATAGCATATTCCAAATTAGCAATTTAAAGCTTTTTTGGTTTAGATTAAAATCTCAAGTAAACTCAACAATAAATTTTAACAACATTTCATGTAATTCAAAACTTTTTAACCACATATTTCATCAATTTTTTTATCGAAAAATATTGAAAATTGGTAGAATTAATCTACGCCATGGAATTGGTGTGTCTCCTGTTTACAAGTGGAAACAAGAATCCTATCATATGGCCAAGGATTCTCTAGGGCTTGGTGACAAGCCTACTTTGTCCTTATTAACCAAAAAAATCTTCCCCCTTTTAAACACACGGCTTAGCCTTTTATAGACGCGCATCCTCTGTCTTACAAAAGAAAATAATCTCTATCCTCAACATGAAAAATTGAAACATGGCTGATCCTCCATACGATTATACTACTATGATCACTCAGATACACCCGCCATCAAAGGCTAGCCAGACACCCGTCCCCTCTCATCCTCCACAACCACCACCGCCAATACATTCAATATCTAACATTGGAAAGGCTCAAAAACTCAGCATCACTGGATCCTCCGCCTCCTCCTCCTCCTCCTCCACCTCCTCCAGCACCAGACGCTCTACCAGTGGAAAGCACCCAATATACCGCGGAATAAGGAGCCGAAGTGGCAAATGGGTATCGGAGATTCGTGAGCCACTGAAGACCAGTCGTATATGGCTAGGTACACATTCTACGCCGGAAATGGCTGCTGCGGCCTACGACGTTGCAGCGCTTGCCTTAAAAGGCAGTAAAACAGTAGTTAACTTCCCGGAATACGTTAGCTATTATCCGGTGCCACTTTCACCTTCAGCTCAAGATATTAAAAGAGCAGCTGCCACTGCGGCGTCGTTGATGAAGTTGAAGAGTGGCGCAGAGGGTGCGGTTGGACATCCGACGAATGATGAATCAGTACATGAATCAATTGAGAATAAAGGACGCGAATTTATAGATGAGGAGGAACTGTTTGATATGCCCAATCTCATGGCGGAAATGGCCAATGGAATGCTGGTTAGCCCACCAAGAACTACATCGTTGACTCCGTTGAGTGACTCGCCGGGATATTCCGACACAGAGAGTCTGTGGAGCTATTAAATTACAAGCGAATCGTGTGTTGAGGTTGTTTTGGCCCAAAGCTAACTAGGCGGCCGCCTAGGGCCTCATAAAATATCCGTAGCCCAAAACCCACCTCAAAATATCTTGTTTTAATTATTCGATAAATAGTAAGCAGTAGAATTGCAACCCAAGTCATGCATAGTGCCGGTGTTCACAAGAGAAGCAAAAAGAAATTACAAGTAATCGGTTCGTGCCGCTTAATTCCCTTGAAACTATCTTTTGCTTCGTTATTATATAATATCTCAGCTTTCTCTCTCGTCTCTCTCTCTCGTCCACCATTTTCAAGATTTGACCCCGTTCCAGAGAACTTCAAATATATATATTAAATGGTTGGTGACTTCTGATTGTGACTTATTTGTTTCTTTTTCACAAGCATTATATATTTATATGCCAATAGTTGCCCCTGACGCTGTTTTGGTTGGATCTGTCCATTTCAATGGCAGTGATTATTCGCCATGGCTTGAGGATTATCATCAAATTGACAACCTTGGCATGGATTTATTCAGCAAAATCACTAATAACTACTTTTCTACCAAGTTCTTCGCATAACAGGTGAACCAATTGCCCCTTGTGTCAATTGTGGATTATCAAACTCGCATGGATTTGTTTAGCAAAATCACTAATAACTACTTTTCTACCAAGTTCTTCCATTCGAATAACAGGTGAACCAATTTGCCCCTTTTAAGCTGTGTTTTAGAGAAAGGAACTGTACGTCTCCATCTTCAAACCCCCCTCCCCCCACCTTGAGTATTGCTATGTCTGTTTAAAAAAAAAAAAAAAATTATTTTTAAAGACCACGTAATAATTAGTCGCACGTCTCAAAATTCTCGGGGCAGCCCTTTGTGCTACCCAAATTGGTCACAAACATATTTATACAACTTTGTTATTGGAGAGGTTGCATAGGATGATGACACGTGGACTCACTGGAACTGTCTAATTTCCTTTTGGATACTTTTAAATCTTCATCTTGCTTTCATTTGTGATTAATTTTCATGTGGTGACTTTTGAGAGAAAAAACGCTTCGATACTCTCCGTCCTCTCTCTCGAAAATCTCATTCGAGATCTAATCTTCTTTTGGTTCTATTCTTACTTGGTGTGAGATGTACGAGAATTTTATGTTCTTTGTGTCGATTGCTTCTGAAAAGAGAGTAGATTAGGGTTTCACAATTCTCAGCGAACAATAACTTTTTGTTTGGATATTTAAATACGTTTTATCCATTTTGTATCATTTTTGAGGCTTTTTTTAGTGCAATAGAGCATCGTCCACATTTATAGATACTCAATAGGAGATTAGGCATCGAAAGATCTCGTGTTCATTTTTTCTTTCTGCAAATTTTAAATTCTTTGATTTGTTGATATGTTTAGTCTTTAATTTCTTGGCATTTTACCATTTTAGAGGACGAAAACGTCGCTTGCTTCTTGGAGGAAATCTCTCTTTCGCTGGAAGTATTGTCAAATGCAATTGCTCGAAATGTGAAGATGCTCGGTATTGGTCGTGCTTATCTTTGTTGTGGTATTAGTTTTATTAATCAGGTACTTTAATTATGAATCTATCATATTATTGTATCCAAATTAATTCGTCACACGTCTGAAATTGTTGTACTTAATTATGAATATCGGGGTTAAATCACAAATAACTATAATCAATTTTATATTTAGTGTCACCATGATCATTTATTTTGATTTTAATTCACCATGGTCACCCAACCTTATGCCTTGTTGTCTATTGTGGAATTTATTTTATTTTATTTTTCAAATTGGTTTTTTTTAAATAAGTATTTCTTGTTTTATTTTTTTAACTAACATTTTTTTTATTTTTTTTAAATTTATTATATATATAATGCAAAGTTATCGTTTTACTCATTTTAAAATTAATAAAAATGGTGAAAAGAAATTTGATGGCAGGTGAAATATTATATTAAATTGGGTGGCTATAGTGAGATGTTATATAAAATTGGATGACCATGGTAAAATAAAATCAAATTTGGCTGCCATTGTGAAACTAAGTATAAAGTTTGGTGATCATGGTGAAACAAAATCAAATTAAATAACTATGGTGACATTGCTTATAAAGTTGGGTGGTCATTGGTGAATTTAACCCAAAAATCTCTCATTAGGAATACTAAGAGCATTTACAATAGACTCTCTATTTTTTAAAAAAACATATTTTATCATTTGGAGAGCATTTATAAATTTAGAGAGTTAAAATTTTAAAGTACTCCAATAAACTCTTTATATTTAACATTTAATTTCACTACTCCAAAAATATATTTATTATTTCTGTTTATCTTTTATTTTAACTAGGTTTTCTTTAAATTATTTTATTATTTTTCTACATTGAAAATTGAAACACTTTAAATGTATTTAATTATAGAGAGAGTTTCGCTCACCCACTCTCTAAATTAAAATGTTCATTTAAAGAATCTTTTGGAGCATGATTTTAAATGTTGACTTTTTAAAATAGAGAGTATCTCATATTTAAAGAGTTTTTTTGGAGATACTCTAAGTCCATATTTGGTATCCTTTAATTTACTTTAATTTATTTTTCATACTTATTTTCAATCACGCATTCACACAATAAATTATTCTTTACGTAAACCTAAAACTTTTTTATACCTTTTAACAACACATTCTCAAAAAATAAAAATACCATTCAAAATAAAATTATTGAAGTTTAAAGACCACCAAACAAGAGCGGAATTGTAAGTCCATTTGATATAAACAAAAGAGAAGGATAAGTGATAGAATGAGATAAAACCCCCGGGCCTTGTTTGATAACAATAATTTTTCATAGAAAAAAGAACATATTTTCCTATTTTTTACATGTTTGATTGCAAAAAATTTGCTAGGAAAAAGTTTTCCCACATGCCATCTCGCGCGCCTCTTTTCCTTGAAATTGATGAATTTGTTTTCCTTTTGTTTTTGTGGTTTTTGATTTTTCAGCTTTTTTTTGGCAATTGAGAAAAATTCTAGACACAATGGTTAAGAAATTTATCACTTTTATTGATAATTTTCATACAAAATAAAGTCAAACGAATGATATTCGGTATGGTAATTTTTTTTTGAGCAAGTGAAACAAATTCTAGACCCAATGATAAAAGAAATTTTCATTTTTATGGACAATTTTCATGAAAAATAAAGCTAAATGGACACAAAATTTTCAATATTTTTCAGGTAGAAAATTATACCAACCAAACATAATTAATTACAATTTCTAAATAATTCAATTCCCTAAATTCATTTTTTTCACTAATTTTCCACATTCTCAATCAAACGAACCCTTAATTCATCTTAATTTTGTATCTTTCAAAATAAATTATTAGCAACATATACTTTATTGAAAGAAAAAGTACACACATTAATGTATAAATTTTCTTTGGAGTAAAGATAAAGAATGGCACCGGATGGCGTTACAGTTCATATTCATCATCGATGTAATATTCCTGGGAGTCCTTCAAGGGTGGAGCTGCGATGGTACACTTGTGGGAGCAAATTTCTATAAGGTCGTGTTTGATATGCCACATTTTTTGAGGAAGTAGGAAAATATTTTTCACTTTTCATTTTCTTGACTGTTTGATAGGCGAAATTTTCCACGGAAAATATTTTTCGAATTTTCCCCACATGTGTGTAATTTCAGGGTTTTTAATGAAAATGTTTTCCAGCCTTTTTGGTGGGAAAATATTTTCCCGACTGGCTGGAATTTTTTTGTTTTTGGTAATGGAAACAAATGTCATAACTAATGGTAAAAAAAATTTCACTTTAATGGACAATTTTCATGTAAAACAAAGTCAAACGAACACTAAACTTTGATAAAAAAATGATTTTTTAGGAAACAATTTTTTTTTCTTTTTTTTTTTTTTTTTTTTTTTTTTACGTTTTTTTTTTACTTTTTCGCAATGGAAACAAATTTTATAACCAATTGTAGAAAAAAATATCACTTTAATGGACAATTTTCATGTAAAACAAAGCCAAACGAATAGAAAATTTAAAAATTTTTCGGATGGAAAATTATACCAATCAAACACACTTGAAATCATTTTCCCTACAAAACATAGGCAAATCTTTTCCCTGTAAAATATTTTATTTCCACCCATTTTCCACCCTTGCAATCAAACGCACCCTAACTAAATCTTGAGGGCAAAATTTCGAAGTACAAAATTTTATTTGTGGGGACAAAAAAAAATTTTAAATAAGATTTACAGTATCTCCAATAGACTCTATTTTTAAAGAGCATATTCTATCATTTGGAAAGTCTATAAATTTAGAGAGTTAAAATTTTGAAGTGCTTCAACAAACTATTTATATTTAACACTTAATTTTATTACTCCCAACAAATATTTATTATTTTTGTTTATCTTTTATTTTAGTTATATTTTCTTTAAATTATTTTATTGTAACCAAATGTTACCTTTTATGTGTTGCAAAAGCCGATTTTTGTTGTAGTGTAGTATGAATTGGTTTATATATATATATATGTGTGTGTGTGTGTGTGTGTGAGTAATGATCTCCTAGGTGCTTAGTTTATGCTAAGTACTGTACTTAGACGGCACATCACATTAGTGGGTATTTTGTTCGCAATAATTGCATATACTCCTTTTGTAATTGAAATATAAACTAGAGAACACATTATGGTTGCATTAATTGCATATTCATTTCAATAGCTATTTCACAAAACATCAATGGAGGACAGTCACCACAACATTAGGATAAAGGTCCGATTGAATTTGTTCGTCATATTGAAGAATCAAACGCCATTTCCTCCATTCCTTTTAGGGATTTGGTTTTTCTATTTCAAGATTTTGGGAATTTCTCCAGATATTAAGATGTTTCACAAATCAAGATAATATCGGAATATGATCTAATCAAATCGTTGATGAATATTAACTACTTTGATCGATTACAACATTCGACTAGGTGAACTAATTAGAAGCTATATTATCGAAGTGTATCAACGTCTAAGATTTTTTTATTTTTATTTTTTCCTAGCATAAGAATAACTACATAATCCATGAGGGTAACAACATTCAAATTCTTAACAATTCAAACTTAACTGGGCGAGACTAATCCACCGAACCAAATATTATCATCCTTACTCACTACTTATAAGGTTTTTCTTTAAATATCCATAATATGCTTCTCACTTGAGCGAAACAACTTTTTTCTCGATTCCAAAACTCATACTTTGATTTGATCTACACAATGATCCCAATATTAATATGATAAATCTCACTCTATAAGTATTTAATTATTTCGTTCAAGTAAAAGGGGAAATAATATTTCCCTTTACATCCCCTTGTCCTTACCCACTAAGTACTACCAAATCTTTTTAACACATATTCGTGACCTTTAATTTGAATTAATCTAACATTGAAAGTATATCTATTAAAACATTCTAAAATTCATGAACCCTCTTCCAAACACCCATAATTACCTTCTATAATCCCTAAAATATCTCTGGGGATGACAACGGGTGAGTATGGGGCAATCGGCCATTTTCTCCCTTGCCCCATCAGATATTTTTGTTACGCTGTTCCACTCCCATACTCGATTAAAACGAAGTGGGACGGGGTCGAGGTGGGTCGGGATAGGTCCCTTGCTCTATTTATCGACTCATTTATTTTTTTAATTTTATTTTTTGCTTTATTTTTGTATATCTTTAATTGTTGAATATTATTACCTTTTCTTTTCTTCTATTTGTTAAGAACAACTTATGTTCTCTTTAAAATGATGATAAATCTTTTCTTTTTGATTGATAAAAAACTTAAATTTGAAATTAAATTTAAATGGGGTGGATAGCGGGTCGATAACGATATTTCTCGTACCCACTTCGAGGCAAAGACTCCCGTCCCATCCCATTTACCTAATTAAGGGAGTAATCTCCGTCTCATTCGGGATAGGATTCACTGGTATTGAATTGAATGAGTTTTTTATTTTTTATTTTTTTTACTATCCTTAGAACATCTCCAAGAGACTCTCTATTTTTAAAAAGTATATTCTATCTTTTGGAGAGCATATATAAATTTAGAGAATTAAAATCTTGAAGTACTCCAACAAACTCTTTATATTTAACACTTGATTTTACTATTCCAAAAAAATATTTATTATTTTTCTTTATCTTTATTTTAACTAGTTTTTCTTTAGATTATTTTATTGTTTTCCTACATTGAAAATTGAAACTTTTTAAATTAAAATGTTAATTTAAAGAGTCTTTTGGAGCATGATTTTAAATTTTGACTCTTTAAAATAGAGAGCATATCACGTTTAAAGAGTTTTTTGGAGATACTCTTAAAATATTTGAAATTGAGTGTAGGGGCTGCTGACCCCACTGCTTCCATACTAAATCCGTCTCCTCTCAACTCTTTTATAGAGCTTAGTAAGCAAGAAGTATGAAAAGAAAGGTGTCGAAAGATCTACGGCGTTGATAATGTTAATGAAGAAAGTAATTGTTTGGTCAATTCCAATATAGAATCCAACAAAATAAAGAGCAGTACTATTTATTATTATGATGATGAAACATTAATAATGTGGCAATTCAGTATCCCTCGCATTTCTCTATCCCTCTCTCATAAAAATTAGACTGTCCAATTTATTTATTCCATATAGATTGGTACATTATTGATATTCCGTTATCATGATAATAAATAGCATTATCAGAACTGTTGGACTAAACCTCACTACAAAAAGTACATATTCTATTCCCATCTATGCCTCTGTTTTATTATAAATCATTGTGGCATCGAAAATATCAGGAAAATAATGCTTCCTAGATATTTTCTACACTTGTAGGATTTGTCAACAGTTTATATGTACTATGATTTCGATGTGGGCTCTCTTTCTTCGTGGTGGATCACACGTGTTCATTTGGTGGATCACAAGCGTAAGGATTATCAAGTTGGACTAAAAACATAACTCATGATATTGACTACTGAGTCTTTTTCAACCAAAGGTTTATGCCAAGATTACATGGCCTAAAATCTTGATCAAAAATGGAGAACGGCCAAGAATTCTTCACCATCTCTTACCTGGGGGGGTGAGGTGTGCGTGGGGGGTTAGGCATAATTAAATAATTCAAAAGTTAAAAATAAAAAAATTCCCTCATGGCCCCATTTGAACACATTTTTGAGGACAGCTCATTAATCAAAGAACCATAAATTTCAGCTCCTAAATCCGAAGCAACTTCATTCATTTGTTCATCAAATGTTGTCCAATCTCCCTTCCTTTTCCCAAGTCTTTAACTAACGTAAGCCTGTCTGTTCTTCTGCATCCCCCATTCTAGAAAACAATTCATGGTGCTGTCCATTAAACCAATCTCTTGGTTAGTCGGATATTTTGTCGTAAAATGAAAAGTTCAGTTCAGAGTCCGTGTTCGAGATTGTCCATTTGATGATAATGATGAAATCTCCTCTCCTCTTATGGAAGGTCAACAAAATCAACAATTTAGATTGGACCATATCGAAATAATAATCACCACAAAAGGTTAAACCTAGTATAATTATTAGGTCCTACTAACAAACAAAGTCCAAAAATATAGACATTATCCACACAACCCCAACCTAAATAATTAACAAAACACACCTTGGCCCCTCAAAGTTGTCGTTTTGTAATAAAGATTCAAAAATATTATTATAGGCATGTCTAAATCCAAAAAACTAATAATTTTTTATTGTAAATTCTTGAAACCGAATAATAATACAAGTTTTCTTATTCTTTTTAATATTTTTATTGGGAATTCACAAAATACTTCCGTCCTGCTAATAAAGTTGAGACTTCACATGGGATGAGTGCCGACTCTAATTTTAAATGGCCGTGCTACATGTACATAATGATTTAAATGATAGTTTGCAAATACTTGATGTTGTGAGATATTTCTTCAACCAAATTAAAAAAAAAAAAAAAGAACTCCACCATCTCTTTTTGACACCTCATATGTATGTAAATTATTATGTAACTTCATTATGTACAAATGTTATCATTCAATTTTAAATACTTAAAGCGAGTTCTACAAGTATACGATTTCAAATAATTTTTAAGAATTTTATTAAGGTGAATTAGTGAAATTTCTTAAGTAAATCCCAACGCAAGTATCCAATGTAAAAAAAGTCAATTGCCACTACTAGACAAAGTATATGATATTTGTCCTTGTTTGACTATCATTAAAGTAAAATTATTATTTTTAGAACTTATCTTCAATTGTACATTCTCACAATAAAATAGTTCACACGTAAATTCGAATTTTTTAAAAATATTTTTCAGAAAATCACTATTTCAAAACTCATTTTTTCCTAATAAACTCATTTCAATGGTTCTCAAACGGGGGTTTAACAATTATTCCAAATCTTTTGTTAACTTCTAGTCAAAAATGGAAACTATGAGCAACAATCAAAAAATTATCATATAATTTAGAAGGAAAAGGAAAACAATAACACCTAAAATGTTAATTAATGATTGCATTTACCGCAACCTCTTTAGGCTTGGTGTTCATAGAAGATCGTGAGTGTACGATATAACGACAAATAATTAATGGGAATTCAAATTTGAAAAAGTCTTTGGATGAAAATTGAAGAGATTCATCGTATCTTCTTATTCTTAAATTTATCGATTGATTCTATATCAAATTCTTATTGTCTTGATTTTTTCATCATGTTTCTTGACTAGAGTATTTGTTAGGATGAGCATGTAACTTTTTTTTTTTTTTAGTGGAAGGAGGGCGGTACCTCCGAAATTTATTAATATGTCCTCACTTGTAGAGGAGGAATACCGTGGTTACAGATGATATAAAAAAAAACAATAAATGAGGAAGTACTACTTCCCTTACAACAAAAATAAAGAATAATAGGAAAACAGTAAAAAAAAAAAGGAAGTACTACTTCTTTTACAAAAGCACAAATGTAAGCAAATATTAAAGTAAAAGCAAAATACAAATACTTAAATTCTAATGTTGGGCAACTCATATCTGTCAATCTGAACAAGTGCCCTAATATGTCGTGGTAGTTCTGCTGGTCCATATTCCTGGTATCTACGATGATGCCAATCCTAGGTAGCAAGTGCATCTGCAATTTGGTTTCCTTTTCTGAAGATGTGGGAAACCATATCTCTGTCAAATGAAACGATATCTACAATCTGTCTGAGTATGCCCTGGATATCCCATGGTCCTCCACCTCTGGTGATGCAGTGAATGGCGACAGTCGAGTCTGCCTTAATTCAAATATCTGAAAGACCAAGATCTTTAGTCAGTAATATCCCATCACGAATAGCATGTAACTAATTGACTTTTACTCATGTTTTAATTCTTTATTTTGAGTTTTTGCTTTATATAAGTTTTATTTGATTGGCGAAGGGCTCTTAACAATATTTATGTTATAAAAAGAGTGCGAAAAAAACAAGGTTTTTCCTTATTTGCATGATTTATTTATTTTCATGTTTGCCAAAGAGAGTTTAATTACATGACATTTGTGTTCATGTTAAATCAAGAATCGCATGTCAGAAGTGGACAAATCCAAAATGAACGTAGCTTATAACTTTACAAACCCTCATGCATTTTCATCAAAAGCATCAAAGTATCACTGATCGGGGATCATATATTGTACATTTCTTTATATATAAAAACAACCCCCAAACCCAGACTAAAAAACGAACAGTTGAAATTGTTTTTATGGACCAGAAGAACTCAATCATTAAACAACAACCTCTTTTCTCAAAAAAATCACACTGGCTCTTTATTTCATATTGAAACACACAGGAAATCTTTTGACCAGAGTTTAAAGATCATAATAGAAAACGAAGAAGAAGGCTGCTAAACAAATCAAACATGAGAAAGTGAATTAGGACAAAATTGGGGTTATACCCATACGCCCGTCTTTAATCTCGGATCAAGATCAATCGTTCAGAGAAACTAAAAATTTGCACATTGAGGACAATAATTAACTAAAGTAGCACTTCCAAAATGCATTTTTGTCCATTTTTAAGTGGTGCAGCTTTGGCCTCATCCAATTTGAAATTATCAGGCAAAATAGTAAGTGTATTAGGCCAAGCCCAATTTTCATCCTAGCCCGATTGGTTGGATTTAGGATCACATTCCCAATAGATATTACCTTCGTACCAATGGTGTTATAATATTAATCTAGAAAACTTAATATAAATAATTCGCTCCTTGTACAATCAATCAACATCAAATTATCTACCTCATAACAAAAAAATTAAATAGTCTCAATATTTAATATATTTAAAACAAGACTTGTCTAGGGCAGCTAACAATTTGCACATTTAATACGATAATTAACACTAAAGTAGCAATGCATCCTTGTCCATTTTTAACTGGTGCAGCTTCGGCCTCATCTAATTTGAAATTATCAACCAATAGTAAGTGTATTAGGCCAAGCCCAATTTTCATCATAGCCCGATTGGTTGGATTTAGCATCACAGTCCCAACAGACGTTACCTTCGTGCCAATGGTATTATAATATTAATCTAAACTAAAACTTAATATAAATAATTCGATCCTTGTACAATCAATCAACATCAAATTATGTACCTGCAAACAAAAAAAATAAATAGTCTCAATATTTAATATATTTAAAACAAGGCTTAAACTTGTCTAGAGTAACTAACAATTTGCACATTTAAGACGATAATTAACACTAAAGTAGCACTTCCAAAATGCATTTTTGTCCATTTTTAAGTGGTGCAGCTTTGGCCTCATCTAATTTGAAATTATTAGGCAATAGTAAGTGTATTAGGCCAAGCCCGATTTTCATCATAGCCCGATTGGTTGGATTTAGCATCACAGTCCCAATAGATGTTACCTTCGTGCCAATGGTGTTATAACATTAATCTAGACTAAAACTTAATATACATAATTCGCTCCTTGTATAATCAATCAACATCAAATTATGTACCTGCAAACAAAAAAATTAAATAGTCTCAATATTTAATATATTGAAAACAAGACTTAAACTTGTCTAGATGTAAAAGCTTAGTTCCTATATCAAATGGGTTGTATTAGGATGGGATTTTTTTTAAGAGATAAACAATTCTTTTACAATAATATCTCTAATAAAATGTAGTTTCACATCAATATGTTTAGTTTTCCATGAAAATCGGGATTTTTACATAGATAAATAGCATTTTGACTATCTAAAAAAACCAAAATAGGATTAGTGTTGTTGATTTTATATTCTGCTGTGTACGGAACATAATAAGTAATAAGTTAACCAATGAGTCCGAATTATCATTGCCACGAAAACTATAATTTAATTCCTAACTTATTATTTTCAACTCCTATTTTACAAAAAAAAAAAAAATAGTTTGGTGATTGAATATCTAAAGTATTCTAATTATAATAAAATTATCTAACTGCACACAACTAATCAATTCGATTTTTAAAGTATGAATGTAGATGTATTTACAAAAAAAAAAAAAAATAGTTTGGTGATTGAATATCTAAAGTATTCTAATTATAATAAAATTATCTAACTGCACACAACTAATCAATTCGATTTTTAAAGTATGAATGTAGATGTTAGGACTTATAATTTCATCTATGGATCTCATTTAATTCGCTAATCAAGATTCATAACTATTATAGTGTTTGGTAGAATTCATCTAAAACATTCAATTTACATATCTCGAGTTCAAATTGATTCTATTTAACTAGGTCCATTACATATTTCAATGTAAATCAGATACACCTTAATTAAATGCATTAAATCTCTAATAATCCATGTAACGATTACATTAACTAAAAAATGTATCTCTACACTTTTACACTAGTTCTCATATTTTACTATGTGATTTAAACTTATAACTCACGTCTCAACTAGTTATAGATTCACAAAATTATTGAATTATTGGCCAAGTGATTCAAAGTATTAAAATTAACACATATAATATTGAGAACTAGAATCTTAAAATTAAATTAAATAGCTATATATAAATTATATAGTTTACCCTAACTATAAATTTAATTACTCATACTAATGAAAGAACACAATAAAAAAGTGTAGAGTTCATAACTGAATTTTGAAATATTGATGATGAAAATAATTGGATCTTGCACAAAAATTTCTTCAATCTAAAAAATCTTCAAACCTTAACTTTTTGCCATTTTATCTTACTTATTTTTTTTTCTCTATCTAAAATCGTGTCTCATAAAAAGTAATGATTAAAAATATATATTGAAATCTAGAATAACTCTAAAAAAGATTCTAAATCATCCCCCATGTAGAATTTGAGTTTAAATAGGAAGCCAATAAAAGCTAATTTTTTTGATAGTTAAGTGCACTTTGATTCTCCACATTAAGTTCTTGTGCATCCCAGGTCCTCTTTATTTGTATGGCATGTCTTCATTTTCAAGACTTGATTATTTTGGTTTCCAATTCCTCAATTTTGTAGCGCTTCAATCCAATTTCGTAAAAACTCGTTTAATCCAAGTTTTACCTAAATCAATCATAAATAACATAAATTAAGTGGATATATTGAGTTGATAAATCAATAAGAATGGAAGCTTGAATAAGTACATACAATGCATTTATCAAATACCCCAAACTTAAGCTCTTGTCTGTCCCGAACAAGGTTATCTACTAAATACATATGCAAACAAAAACAAAAAAGCTCTAGATAATACTGCTAAACTTACATCAAGTATTTGAAATCATTTGATATTTCATAAAAAGTTCAAAAGCAATGCAAATAAAACCAATTCTTTACTCATTCATTGTTTGATCGATGTGTGTATGTGCATAGTCAATCTAATTTTTGATAAGATCTCCATAAAATATTTGCATAGATTGGTATATGAGAAATGGGATGCTGACATGAAACTTCCTAAATATGTCAAAAAACTTTGCAAACTGTTATTCGAACTTCATTTTCTACAATCTCTTAGAAAAGGAGACAAGAGGTAAATTCATTTCAATAGAAACGATTTCCTTAACCTATGGACTGTCAGAATTTTGATATGAATTTTTATTGATTGTTTAGACTGATCCATGTGCTCTTCATTTGTGGAAGATACCTTTTCATTCACTATCACCTGTCTCTTAACTGTGATTTTTGAAAGTTGCACTCCGCTACGTTTAGTAATTGCTTGGATTATTTTCCCTTCAAGTCATTTTCGAAGCCTTTGATAGAATGTGATAGATTGCACATGCTCTCGTATAACTGAAACAAATTTGATTGGTAGAGTGTAGACTTCTTGTTTCACAACATTTGTTGCAATTACTTGCTGTCTGGGATTTGTCTCAGTGTTACTTATCAGGGTCTTTGGTTGTTTTCCTGAAATTGCTCTCGTAATTTATCCCAGATGATTTTCCAGGTTTCGTATATCAGACTTGTGAATTTGAATTTTTTTTCTCAATTTATTGCATTAATTTGGTTGATGTTTCAGCTATTTTGAATAATACTTCAGCTGATGATGCTCCATTTTGGTCAATGCTTCAGTTGATGAAGTTGCCATTTTGCTCAACGCTTCTTCCCATGGGGGCTTTTTTTTTTCTGGCTTCTAAAACTTACTGGTGCATTCTGATATGGTGTACCTTAAGACGACTAATTATTTCTCTAGGAGAAATTGAAATGATTTTTCAAACCTGGATTGTATGTATTGGGATGGAGATTGTTTAGTTGTCTCTGATAGTTTTGCTTATAATTCACATCCTCAACTGAGTAAATAAATGGACTACCCACATCACAATCCACACTTTCATGATTTCCTCCATAATAGTTTTATCTCGGCTCAACTTCTTGAACTGAATTCCCTATTTGACTAGTCCAACCATCTACCTTTTAGTTAGTGCTATTAGCTGTGCTGAAATAGCTATCAATGTGTCAACCTTGTGCATCCCTGTAGCTCTCTTTCCACTTGATCTCTCAATCGGCCATAATGCACTAGTTTATGCTACATCCATTATCTAATAAACTTGATTTGTAGTCCTCTTTGCAATTGACCCATCACAGGCAGAGTTAACATTAATCTTACTTGTCGGATTTATCCCAATATAAAAGTACTGGACTTGGAGCCATTTTTACAACCATGTTGCGGACATTGTCATAGCAGATATTTGTATCTTTTTCATGCTTTGTAGTAGTATTCCGAATCAAGTTGAGAGAATGTAGCGATTTCATTCCTCAACCTGGAAATCATCTTTAGTGGGAAGTATTTGTTCAAGAATTTCTGGCTCAGACTCTCCCTAGTAGTGATGTTGTGAGGTGGAAATGTGTCCAACCATTCCCTAGCTGAATCTCTCAAGGTGTAAGGAAAGAGTCTTAATCGAATTGCATCACTGGAAACTCCAGATATTCAATTGATGCCCACATATCCAAAAATCTCGAGATTTGAGCATTTGGATTTTCAGTGGCTTTCCCGAAGAATTTCTGTACATGCTGAAACATGTTGATCAAGTCTGTCCTTAAATGAAAATTAGCTTGCCCAAATGCTGGATAAGGATCTGCTTTCTACTACTGGTGGAACCATGTATTTCCCATTAGTCACTTGTTCTCATCTCCCACAGCTACAATCGGATGTGCCGCATTTACGTTCAATTCAAAGCCCACCTATTTTGTATGTTTTTTGCCATAAGATCTGCTTGCGATTTTTGTTGTGCTTCTTTTTGTTCTTTTCTTCTCAACCTGAATGTTCATTCGATTTTTAGATTATATTGAGCAAGATTACCGTGCCTCGAACTTTGCAAACAAGATCCTAAAACAGAAAGAGAAGAAATACTATAATTTTTTTCTAATATAAAATTAAACTAATAAGGCAATAAAAATTCAGATTAAACCTAAAATCAATTAAAACTAATTAAATAAAATAATCTCTGACAACAACACCAAAAACTTGATCATTTGATTTCCCGCAAGTATACGGTACCACGAACAAGTAATAAAATAATGAATAAAGTAGGATTCCCACGAAGACTATATTCAATATAGGATCAATCAACTCTAACTCTAATCAAATAGCAAATTGTGTTTGAAGATTTTATACTAAATTAACTAATTAAGCTAATGATTCAAGTAAGCAAGTTATGGAGTTTTTGTAAATTAAGATGAGGTATTACTAAGACCTCGAATTCCCTTATTAATCCATTTCAATGAAAATCAATAACTTGACAATATGCGAATATTCTAGTTATTAATGTTCTTAACTTAAATAAAAGCATCTCTCGATTTCAATTAAATATATCATCTCATACGACATTCTTATATCTTTATGAAAGATGAAAGCATGCATTAGAAACGTTAGAACATCTATAGAAATCATGAAAAGTATAGCGGTACATCTCTATGCCCTATCGGACATAAAATTCACAACCAATCCAATTAGTGATCAAATAATTGAAAAGTCATTAAATCCTATAACAATCATCTAAGAATAAATACATATTGGACGTCAAATTATCGAGTTTATATTAAAACATCATAACAAGAGTTCATAAATGTCTTAGTAATTAAAACCCTAGTCTAGATTACGAAATTACAAGAGAAATGGTTAGTTGGAAGAACATAACCCAAATTTTAGATTGATGAAGGAGAAGAAGATGGATCTTAAAATTTTGAAACTCTTCAATGATTTCTTGATAAATCTACAATATATCTTCTTATTGTCTCTCCAAAAATAAAGATTGAAACTACAATTTCATGAAAACTTGTGATTGCCCTTTAATTCTCACAAGATCAATGGATTGGCCTCTCTTTGATGATATTAAATGATGAATTTTTGTGTATGGGATGTATATGAGAGGTTTATTGTATTTATAGAGGTGAAATTTGGTAAAAACAAAATCGTGCAAGAAAGTGGTTTCCATGTAGAATCTTGGAAGAAAAAGGAAACAACTCGTGTTTGCCAGATTTGGCCTCGGTGGCATAAAATTTGCTTCCTGACTTTGATTTCTCAAGCAAGGTGGTCCCCCGGCTTTATAACTGAGCAGTCACCTAGTTATACCATTCGAACTTTTCGTTTCGGTCACTGGATTCAATTCTTGATTCCTTTAAGTCATTTTCTCTTACAATTTTGGTCATTTAACTTCTAATTGAATCCAATTGAACTTGTCATCTTCAATATTCATTTTGTGTTCGAATTAATTATTGAAATGTTGCAATTTAGTCCCTATACTTTGACTTTTACCATTTTTCTCTTATTTCTTCCAATTCCAATTCCGATAATCTGGTTTCACCTATTAAACGAAATATACAATAAATTAAACTATATTTCATCAAAACAACTACGAAATGTCACTATTTTAAGTCCCAAACAAGTGTATAAAATACACTTTTCACTGAGCATGAATGGTTATTTCCCAACCCTACATAGTCAAATAGTTCATTTTCCTCTCGTGAGATGTACACCCTTAAACTTGTTTTCTTTCTCGCTCAAGTTTGATTATTTTTCACCAACGAAAGTCACTACCTCCATATGCTGGTTTCAACCTCCAAACTTCAACAGGATAATAACCCTTACCAAAAGTTTAAATTCCATATTGAGTACACAAGGCTTAGTTAGGCAGAAAAGTGCTTATAGCTGTTTTGCCATTGTTTCAACACACTTTGGTCTTGGTATTTTTCTTTTCTATTATTGTGTCACTTCTTCTATTTTTGGAATCTTTCTTTGATTTTTGAAGGTAGTGTTCACTCTACATTTCAGTCAGTCTTCTTTCTCGGCAGGTTATATCCTAAATATTGGTAAAGAATAGAATCGAATTACTCAAAACTATCTTTACACAACAATGTAGATAACTTTTTCCTACATGCCACGGCTAGTGCGATGCCTTTTATTTTTTTGAATAAGTAATTGGAATCAAACCCCTAGCAGATAGTTACTACTTATGTTTTAATTGTTGGCAAAAAACATTCCACACAAATATTGTACATGAACGTAATCAACCCTTATCCAAATAACTTCCAACAATGGATCAACCACCCCAGAACTTTTCATTTCAATTGGTTAAGTAGTTGTATTTTTAATCATTGATCTCATTTAGTTAACCTAAGTTCAAAATGAATTTAACCTATTATATCAAGATAATCAATCCAAAAATTCATAATAATAATCATGCTATTGTGCTCAATATGATATGATTTGACATGAAGAAGTATCAAATTTTTAAAAAAAATGCACTGTATATTCACAATTTATATATCATAAACAATTTCAAATAATCGTGATCATATCAAGCAAGGCTATCCAATTCACACACATAAAATAAGAAAATAATTTTTTTAAAAAAAAAAAATTCAGTTTTTCAATTTTTTTTGTTTATCGCACAAACAAACAGATATGACAAACTAACTAAACTACGCCCCTAAACTCAATTCCTACATTGTTCTCAATTTAAAGCAATTTATAGTCAAAAGTATAGGAGTTAAATTAAGAGAGGGAAATTGAGACTCGTCGGATTTGCTATATTTTATTGTATTAGTGTTGTTTTATTCCGTATTGTGCTGGACTCCTCTAAATTTTAGCTAAACAATGTTTTTTATTTGTCTCTATTTTTAAAGTCAGATCATGCAATTTATTATTTATTTTTTTAACTTGTTTGCCAGATTTTACTGTTAATTCCTTGAATAATTTTATGTATTACTTAAATGATCATTGTGAAGATCTAACCAGTGAACCTTTCAACATATTATTATGATGAAAATTGAATGCAAATAAGTACAGGATTGTCTTCCAAATTGCCAAAAATATCATTCATTCTTGTGAGTCATCATTCTCTACTAGTGATCGTATTCTTGATTTCATTACGAGTTCGTTGAGTGCAAAAATGATTGAGACGGTGATTTGCTCTAAGAATTTGTTGTATAGTAACAGTGAATATATAGCGATTCTCAAATTTGGTTTAGTATGAAAAAGTTTTAAACCGCAAAGTAATTTAGTTTGAAAATTTGCCACAAACACTTCAAATCAAATTATGTTCACCCCTAGATATCATATAGGGAGTCTAGAGATAGTGTGCAAGACGACAATGTTATTATGTCAGTGCAAGAGATGCTAGATGGTTGTGGGAAGGAAATGTGATATTGACTTCACAAACTGAACATAAGGGGAAGAATGATTTTGTGATTGTAAAAATTTAAGACACCTAGAAACACTTATGGTGTAGACTGAGAGTTAAGCTTATATAAGACATGTGGCTATGGGCATAACCATGGGTAACACAAACATCAGAACGTTTTGACTACAGAGAATTTCAAAAGGTCATTAGAATTGGGCGGTTATTTTTTATTAAATAAGACAACAGAACGTGTGCTTTGTGCCAATAGGACAACAAAACGTGTGCTTTGTGCATTGAAGATTCGACTATATGACGGCGACAACTTCCAGCTGTTTAGCTTTGTCGTGGTGTGTGTGGTAGACTAGTATACACCTCCCACAGTTGTGTACGAAGTGACTATTTTAGTGGCTATAAATCTTTCAACAGTAGCTTTAAATTTAGTGAAGATAGATATTTAAGGTCTGTTTGGTTCACATTATTTTTTTCATTCTCATTCTTCTACTCATTTTTAATCACACAATCTTCAATAAAATAATATTTTCCATAACATCAAAAATTTTTCCTTCTTTTTCAACCACATATTCCCCATCACATCAACAGTAAAAATGCATTCATACCTTCAAAATGTGTACCAAACGGGGGACTTAATTTAAGAGATTAAACCAAACGTGATTCCAAAATTGATCAATAAATATTCCATAATGCTTGACACCATTGATAGAATGAATAAGGAAAAGACCCCAAACTTCCATATATATATCTTTTTATATATAAAAAGTGTCTATTTAACGGAATTTGTTGGTTTAACGGAAAAACTAACGGAATTTGTTGTTTTAACGGATTATATAACGGAATTTCTTGTTTTAAACAGGCAGCTGCACCTTCTTTCAGTGTTTTTATCATAACTTTGTATTCCGATATTCGATTGAGGCGATTCAAAATGCGTTGGAAAGCTAACCCATCTGACTACAACTTTGATTCAGACATCATTCTCCAATTCGATCACTTTCTATGCCAAAAATATGTCTCAATATAACGGACTATGTAACGGAATTTCTTGTTTTAAACAGGCAGCTACACCTTCTTTCAGTGTTTTTATCATAACTTTGTATTCCGATATCCGATTGAGGCAATTCAAAATGCGTTGGAAATCTAACTCATTTGGTTACAACTTTGGTTCAGACATCATTCTCCAATTCGACCACTTTATATGCCAAAAATAGGTCTCAATATAACGGACTATGTAATGGAATTTCTTGTTTTAAACAGGCAGCTGCACCTTCTTTCAGTGTTTTTATCATAACTTTGTATTCCGATATCCTATTGAGGCGATTCAAAATGCGTTGGAAAGCTAACTCATCTGGCTACAACTTTAATTCAGACATCATTCTCCAATTCGATCACTTCCTATGCCAAAAATAGGTCTCAATATGAGACTAAAACACCGGAGCATAACTTTTCGGTTGGAAATTGATTTGTGATCATCTTTTGACTAAATTTGATCCCCTTGACATCTTCCTTTATCCAATTGACTCCGAGCACTCTCAAATCTTCATCGTGAGATTCGGCACAACTTTTAAGTATTTACATTTTAGCCCCCGAACTTTGGATCCCTTACAATTTAGCCATTTCTCCAAATTTGTCTACTTTTGTTTATTTTTTTCAATCTCACCAACCTACATCACCATATCAAAATCACACATCTAATTATTTATCAATTACATAAACATTACATCATTAATTATTTATAGAGTGTCTATTTATGCTTTTCAGTAGAAATCAAGCCGTCGGCAACACAATTCATGCCGTTGGAAGCCGCAATTTTGGAACAATTCTCTCACTGTAGGGTTGTAGTTTTGAAAAAAAAAACGGTAATATAATCAATTTTCATTCTTCCTTGCAGCGCGCCCAGACATGCCCTTAATTAACCAAAAAAAATTACATCTTTATTAATAACAAATTAATTATTAAACAAAAATATTAAATATAAATTAAGTAAACGTGCATTGCACGTTGCTTGCAACTAGTTAAGTCTAAAGGATGACAACTCGACAAGTGTTGGGTTTCGATACTAAATAAATCTCAGGCGATAATTTAAAACATCGGATTATATTTTCACAGACTTCGGCCGATAGTGAATTGATTACCAACAATCAAGTCTAAAGGCTTGACCTAAAAATAACATGTATTGTTCTTAGCCCATTTAACCCCTCTCTTGACCCAATTAGAGTCTAACATATTTCTATATATATGTTGCTTGCCCTAGCTGGTTTTTGGTGTGTGTGATTTGTGTGAATTAGAGAGAAAACGTGGCTACTAATTGAGAGAGAAAAATGTTGCCTTTGCTTGAGCAAAAATTGTGTGGTTGCCTTTGCACTTTGGTCTCCTCTTTGCACCTTCTTCCATTAGTTTTCTTCTTGTCTTTGTGGCCACAAATCAATACCAGTATCTTGTCCCTTGCGAGTGAAATTGAGAAGCAACAGAGATGAATACACTGGTTGTGGGTCGAGGTCATTTTAGATTGCTTGTGGTAGAGAAAGGTAACATAAAATTGAACCCGCAAATTATCGATTCGAAGATCTTGGAGTGATCTTCCACAAAAATTGGTAACAGGGCTCCTAGGTTGTGGATTTTCGGCAATAAACTGACCAAAAACATATCCAAAACCACGTAAAAAATCGATAGAAAGGCATAAACAGAAGCTGTCCAATTTTCTTCAATCTGATAGGACCTGGAACTGGTTGTGACGATGAGGAGTAGGTTAATAATGATATCCTACCATCTACAAGAGGTAATATAATTTCTCTAGTTAAAATAAGGAAGCCCGATGAAGATAATTTTACATTTGATGACTTGGATAAAGAGAAATTTTAATTGGAATTCGATAAAGAGTTAGACAATATTTAAGATTTTTTTAAGTCCATGTCCGTATCTAATCTAATTGTAAGAATTGACTACCAAGTAATTGTAGTATTTATGACTTTAAGCATTATGTATTTGTTAAAAATTGAAAAATATGTATAAATTCAAGTAATTTTGATATTTATGGTTTTGAACAATATATATTGAAAATTTGAAAAATATGTATAAAGTTTAAAGAATCCATTATTTTATTTATTTATTAGTTTATAATATTGAAAACAATATTAAAAATTGGAAAACGCATAAAATGCATATGCTTCGCGTAGGCATGCATATTCTTGTAATGCTTGATGTTTGATCGAAATGCATTGCCACACATTATGCATTTTATAACCTTATATAAGGGGATGCTGATTTTGACCAATGTTGAAGGAACGATAGTGATTAGATGACTGATTATTAACTGATGGACAGCGGCGGAACTAACACCCGGCGAGCACCGGCGGCCAAACGTGCTGCCGGTGTTCACTGGGTGTTGGATCCGTCGGGAATAATTTTTTTTTGGTGATGATGGATATATTTATTTGATAATATATCTTATAATTTCTTTTACTTTCAAATATTTCTTGTAGTTGTGTTGGTTAGAGCCTCCATTTTTATACTTGAAGTCTTGAGATTGAATATATACGAAAGCAATTTTTTGTGCAATTATTTTAGTTCAACATTTTTTTACCATTTTGAAGTATAGTTATTAAAACCAATGCAATTGGGAGGATTCAAAAACTATTTTCTCCCCTTTGGAAAATAGAAAGCTTGACCATTATGACATTTGGTGAATTTTAACACTAAATGTAACAAAATTATATATGTTCACTTTTAGTAGTTTTAATGCAATTTGAATGATTCAAACCACTGCTCCCCTTTTAAATTATGTAAGACTTAACCACTATGACATTTGATGAACGTTAACATTAAACATAAGAGAATTATATACGTATAGTTCTAGCAATGTAACATATATATTTAGTTTTTATTGCAATCGACGGTCAATAGTCTCCCGCGCACACTTAAATTCCTGAATCCACCACTGTTGATTATTTTCCAATGGATGTGTTTTTTCATGTATAGAGATAAAATTCAAAAGGTGTGTCATTTTCTGTGGTTGTTTTTTGAGACAAACCTTTCCAACTACTATATATATATATATATATATATATCCATGTGTTTGGATTTTATTCTTTTAACTCATAATTCCGTATCATTTCTCTTGATTTCATTGCATAAAAAGACTTTGTAAAAGTGGTATTTTCTTGCATGAAATCATGGTTCAGTAGAAAGAGAATTCCATTAAGTTTGTTCGTCTACGTAGTTTGGAGGGCTCCTATTGCGAGATGATTGTCGAAAAATTATTAGCACCGATACATGACAAATTTATCTTAAGAACAAAGTGTCAAACACTTGATTCGACCGATTCTATCACTCTTATTTTATATCATTTTCTGATTTCTTTCAATTATATTTTGATTTCAGAAAGATCACTTACTTTCTTTGGTTTATATTGAAAGGTTTGAATTGAAGAATGTGATGTCTTTTATTTGAAGAATGTAAATGATTGAATCCATAGTCACGTATTCGACTTTAGTAATTATCATTTCGACTTCTAAAATCCATTTTTGGTTAGTCGAATTATGTTTTGATTTCCCACATATAAAATGTACGTTTTGTGAATATGACGTATGCACATTTATTGGTGTAATATCCCCAACAGTTTGTTGCTACCAGATCGGGTAAAATAAACTGTGATAGGAGTGTGATTATTGTGAGTTTTATCTCACTTGAGGCCAATTTCATATTCCACTAGTTTATCATGGAGTTCGTGAAATGTAATAAGATTGTCTTTTCAGTTGAAGCCAAGACCATTGAGATAAAAAATTATTATAACATCATCAAGAAGAGGAGCTTGGACCACCAATTTTGGCAGTTCATCAGTCACATATTTTATCTCCAGAAGAAATATGGATTTTGAATCTTTGTTCATGAGATGTAAATGCTCCTTAAGGTGCATGATTCTAGAGCATGATTTATTTGCATAAAGCCTCGTTATACAAGTCCAAGCATCAGTAAAATTGTTGACTCGGCAATAAGACTATGTGTACTTGTTGAAGAAGTCCTTGTATGGACTAAAGCAGTCATCGAGGCAGTAGTATAAGATGTTTGATTCATTCATGACTACTCATGGTTTCTTTAGATGTAATTATGATAGTTATGTGTATTTCAGAAAGGAAGATAGTGGACCGACTACATATTTGTTACTATATGCTGATGATATGTCTATAACAGCCAAAGATAAAGCAGATGTCAAAAAAGTAAAGTTTCAATTCAGAAAGGAGTTTGATATGAAGGATTTGGGTGCTGCGAAGAAGATTTTTGGTATGAAAATCTTGAGGGATAGAAATGCTATTTGCTTTAGAATGGATATATTGAGAAGGTGCTTGAAAGATTCAATATGGTGAATGCGAAGGCGTCAGTACTCCATTGGCTGCCCACTTCAAATTATCATCTTATGTTCTCAGTCAGATGAAAACATTAAGTACATGTCTCGGGTTCCTTATTCCAGTGCAGTTGGTTTGTTTATGTATACTATGGTTTGAAAAGGACCTGATTGGCACATGCAGTTAGCAGATACATGGCAAATCCTGACAAGGAACATTGGAAAGCAGTGCAGTGGATCTTTAGATATTTGAGAGGCTCTTCTAATACTTGTTTACATTTTGGTAGAAATTCGGATGAAGTCATTGGGTATGTAAATTCATATTATGCAAGAGATCTTAATAAGAGGAGATCACATATAGGGTATGTGTTTACCCTTGGAGGCTGTGCTATCAGCTGAAAAGTTACTTTATACAACATACAGTAGCTTTGTCTAAATAGAAGCAGAGTACATGGCTATTATAGAGGCATGTAAGGGTGCTATGTGGTTGAGAAGATTGATTGGTAAAATCAGTGGAAATTTGCAGATGTCTACAGTATTCTGTGATAGTCAGAGTGTAATTTTCTTGACAAATGATCGGATGTTTCACAAGAGGACTAAACACATTGATGTGAGATATCATTTTGTGCGTAATGTGATTGCTCGTAGTGATATTGTAGTGAGCAAGGTTGATACCAAGGATAATCTTGCTAATATGATGACAAAACCACTTCCTATTACTAAGTTTGAGCATTGCTTGAATTTAGTGGGTGTTTGTTATTGATTTAGCCCATTGGAGCATGTTTGGAAGATGAAGAATGGTGTTTACTTGAAGATATCTCTTGAATTTCTCGTGATGAAATTTGTATCAAGGTGGAGACTTGTTGTAGTGTAATCTAAATTTTATGTAATTTGGTATTTGGTTGAATAGAAGAAGCCTAAAGAGCTTGGGTTTTGAGAGTCCTAATTAATGAAGATCAAATTTTATCAAGGATTGAGAGTTTGGATTGGAAAAGGACTTGAAAATGAAGAAAACAACTTGGAGTGGGAAAAAAAGGAAAAAAAAAAAAA
>OU503052.1:28407414-28480576 GCA_912172775.2 Fraxinus pennsylvanica
ACAATAAAAATAACGATATATCATCCAAAGTGATAAATATTTTCATAATGTAACATAATAAAATGGAATAAATTAAGTTATATCATATTTAACCATATATTGCTCCCGATTATCCCATATAAGGAAAAAACTCACATTAATTGGATTTGGTAGAATAAAAGAAGTTTAAGGAGTTTGGGTTTTTAAGAGTCCAAATTAGTGAAGATCAAATTTCATCAAGTATTGGGAGTTTGGCTTGGAAAATGACTTCATCTTCATCTAGAACTCCAACAGATATATATATATATATTCCACATTGTATCTTCACATATAGACATTCAACAACACCTTGAGACTTAGAGAGTTTTGATTTCAATTGAGAGCATTGTGATCTTGATATTGTAAATATAATTGCTATTGATTATAGTGGATTTTTCTTCCTTTGCCCGTGGTATTTCCCATATGGGGTTTCCTTAGTGTTTATTTTCTTTTTGTTTATTTCTTTATCGTCATTATATTGCGATCCAAAATTCATAACACATAAGTTACACAAAAATATTATATGCCCTCCTCCTCTCCACCCTACCTTAAAGGAAACAAAAAGTTATTGAATAATTATATAGTATATACAATCAAAAGGTAGAATAAAAAGTAAGTATTACCAAACTCAAAGTATTATACAACAAAATGGCATTTAGCCCTGGGGATAAAAGGCCGAGTAAATATGCATATCGGTGTTTCAACTCGTATAGTTATTGAGTTTTAGAGTTTCATCTTAAAAGTTAATGTTGTCAAGAAAGTAACCCAAGTCCTTCGACTACACATTTGAGCTTTTAGATGAATTAATAGTATTTAGGATTTTAGACTCTTATGTGGCAATTGTTATTTGATGCATTAATTTCTTGTAATTTTGTTGTTTCAAATAACAAAGTAATGCTTCAATAATAAACTGACACGTAGAATGACAATTATATCGTCGATTATCCATAACATTACTCTAATAATAATGACAAGAGGAAATTACAAAAAATGACCACTTTCACATGATCATTTGCAAAAATGTCCCAAATTGATTCTATCTCCATTTTGCTAAAATTTAGACTAAAATGCCCTTAATAACAATTTGAAATTCCACCATGGAGACAAAATTTTAATCATAATTAAAAATTGTATTGACAAATTGGAACTTAACACATAACCTATACTACTCATTTGAAAAAGTACAAATGTCAATTCATGCATTAAATGTTAATTTCTCCCTAGAATTATGCCAGTTCGATTTTTTCATTTTTTAGTTATGATTCAGTTGGGTCAGTTCGGGTTATGGGATTACCCATGAAAATTGGCCCAAATCATTGGTTTTTTTTTTTTTTTCATATTTTTTAGTTCCGTTTCGGTTATTGGATTTTGAAATGGGTTGGGTCAGTTCACTTCATTTACCCATCAAAACCGACCCAACCCACCCCCATTTTATTGAGAAAAATTGAAAACTCTTCAAACTCGACCACTTTTGTAAATCCATCAATCTCACTCTAACCTTATTTTTCTCGTCTTCGGCCGGTATTGCTCCAACTGTCGACATTGCCATCGTCGATCGTCAATCTCAAGTTTGTTGTCACATTTTGCCTGGTACTCCGTTGATTTTTGCCCAAGTTATCTCCGTATATCTTTTCTCTTGGTTAGATTCTCACTTAATCCTCCTTAACATTGTTTCTCTTAGTTGATTACACTAAATTTCTAAAATTTAAGGTTTTGAAGGGTTTTGTCTGGTAGAACTTAAGGGAAAATTGAGTAAATGTAGTGGAAGAGAAGAATATGGAATTAGGGAGTTTTTTGTGGAGAGATGAGAGAAAAGTGTTACTTGATTTTAGGATAGGAAAGGAATTATGTGAGGACAAATGAGGAAAAAATGCATGTACATCGCTGACGTTATAGACATGTGAACATGTAGTGGCTTAAGAAATTTTTTTCATATAATGTCATAGAATTGTACTATCTTTTATGGTACCTTGGGTCATTTAAATTTTTCATAGTTCTAGAAATGCGAGAAGTATCAAGGCTTGAGAGTCTTAGCTACTCTTTGGCATATAGAACTCTAAGTCACGAGTATATGTTGAATAAATAAAATTGTTGGCTCTTGTTGATCACAAGAAAAAAGAACAAGAAGCTAGAGAGGGATGCTTTAAGTGTATTTTTACTTATTGGATTGTTATTTAAAATTTCGACTGAATTCTGTATCGCAAGATTTAATCTATTCATTCTTTGGAGTATTTTAAAGTTTAGTGAATTTCTCCGCTCTGGTAGAACCTTATTTTGGCTCTGTTGAAATTTACCTCTTCAGTTTATTGAAATTTTCTACAAAAGACCCTCCTATTCTCCTCGGGGAAGTAATTATGCTATGCTATGTAATTCCATATATCATTTTCAATAAAACAAATATTTATGCATATAACTCCATAAGTAAACCGTGAAGCAAAAAGTTCTAAATAAGGTCTAGACCAAATCAAAACATCATATATGCGAGGTGGGGGTTATGCAGATATTGTGCCCTGAACCTTGAGGATAGTCATTCCCAGGACCATGTTAGGCCAAGGACAAGAACAAAAAAATTAACAAGTTCGATAGCTAAATGATTGTAAGTATTTTAAGTCTCAGTAAATGTGTAATATAGCATGTTAAGTTAGTAAAAATAATTTTCGTAGTTCAATTTAAGAGCTGAACATCAGAGCTACCCAATGCAGCAATGACAAAAAATATTGCAGTCTTATACATGCATTTAGATGCATGCCATGTATTTCTATACCAAAATCATCTGCACCAAAGATAGCTCATCATATTCCTTATGACAGCTACAGAAAGCACCAGCTCTAATGACATGCCTTCAAGTTATATGCATGTAGAAGTTTAATATGGTAGGTTTCTGACAATTATTTTTCACATGATATCATAATCAATTGACATTACGATCACTCTAATATTAAAAAGATTAAGTTTCTGAAAACTCAGTCAACACTAACCAAGAATAGAGTTATACTACCTACTAAGGAATTCAGAACTTACTTAGAGCAAATCCCATCTCCTTTCTTGATTTCAACATCATCCTCGTGAACACTCTTGGGTACACCTTCTCCGCATTTGAAGCATCGAAGTTCATGAAGTTGCATCTAAGAAGCAATTTAGCACAACATCAACTACTAGTGTAGCAGAATGTGAAACATTAATGTAGCTCACTTAATAGCAAAACAAGAAGTAGAAACAACAATCATCATATGAAATGGATACTGCATGAGCCGGTGGGAGAAATAGTTTCCACTTTCCGGTGCTAAACCGCTTTCATATCCTAATGCGAGTTTGACTAAAGAGAACGATAGAAAGTAACATGCTCAAGATATATTCCAACTTTTTGATGAACATATCTTAAAATCCAATAATTACCAAGAAAGAAATATTCCAAAAAATGGAACAATCGTGAAGCTCAAAAGTAATTAATCCTATACAATAAGCTAGAGGGGGACGCTTTAAGTGTATTTTACAAGCTAGAGGGGGATGCTTTCAGTGTATTTATACTTATTGGATTGTTATTTAAAATTTCGACTGAATTCTGTATCGCGGATTTAGGGTGTATTCGGTAGAGATTAAAATCGGATTAAAATTGAAAAATTAGCCGTTATTGTTGACTTTTATTAGACGAGTGAAACCCAATAACGTCTATATTTTCAATTTTAATTGGATTTTAAGCCCTACCAAACATGCTCTTAATCTATTCATTCTTTGGAGCATTTTAAAGTTTATTGAATTTCTTTTTGTGCTCATTGAAGAGATGGTGCAATATGATTGAGTATAAGCTCTTTTTGAGAGAAAACATAAGTTGTCATAATGGATCTACATAGAAAAACTTAATTAAGTAGGTTGCCTATGTTTTGCATTTCATCACCTCTCAGCGTTCACATTCGCTTGCAAATTGTTTGCAGTAACTCTTTCTGCAACTTTTACGAAATTAATAATTGTGTAATCGTAAAAATCTGCATTTATCATCCTTGAAGTAGTTAATTCTACCAGTTATGTTGTTATGATTTTCTTAGTAGAGTACTTCTATTGGTAATTGTTATATGTACCATATTTCCATATATTTGTGTAAGGTCACTGTTCCTGCAATAGAATATGAGGCTATAAAATGTTGCTTAACATTTAAGATGGAGTCGTTTTGGTGGTTGACCAAAATCTGACCAACGATAGTTGATTACTATGTCTTTTTTTTTTTTTAATTATTGTTGGCTGATTATAGTAAAACCTCTGGAAGGGATTCAATTATTGGAGTATTTATCGATTTTGTGGAAAATTTGTTTGAATTTGGAGTTAAAAGGTAACAAACGAATTATATCTTTTAAAAATCATTTTTGTTTTATTCTATTACCTTATCTTGTTTTATTCTTCTTTTTTGTTATTTGTAGATGACTTCTTCACATCGATACAAAATTTCGGAGGAAGAGCGCATTCCAGCCCAAATTTCACAGGTTAGCAACACCAAGTGAGTAACAATTGTCCTCTACAAATTCGATGAACAACAAAAGACTATGCTCGAGGAAATTTTCATAGGACATGTTGCAAAATTGTAGGAGCTCAAACTATCTGCGCAATTAGTTCATGAAATGGTAAATAGATCTGTGATTTGCCCAAAACGTTTCGAGGCTTTGTTCAAGGTTAACCAAAGGTTTGCAAGATTCGGAATGCCGGAGTTCACATTAATCACTGGCTTGAAGTGCGGTGAATTACCTAAAGGGTCGGCTTTCGAGAAAATCCTAGAGAAAACTCGGCTATGGGACGAGATGTTTACCAATGGAGACCGAATAACTTGTAGCGACCTGGAGAAGGTTTTCTTGAAATGTACCAACTGTAACGATCGTTATAAGCTTGGGTTGACACTAATTATTGAACGGGTATTCAATTCTAGAGAACAAAATGCAGGGATATATCCTGAAACTCTTTCCATTGTGGACGACTTCTAGGATTTTTTCAATGCCTACCCATGGGGGATAATAAACTTTAAAATTCTTATCAAATCATTGCTTCTTAGATGGGGGAGAAAGGCAGACCTGGCAAATGTCAACAATTGTAACATGATGTCTTACACGTTGTATGAATTCCCTCTTGCTGTTCAAGTATAGATGTGTCAGTATTTATTTCATTTATATGCATTGCACATTTTTAAATATCTCCGTATATGGTAACCACTGTCATAAATGTCTTATAGTTGTGGGTGTACGAGGTAATCCTAGAGTTGGGAGCTCGATTCTCGAGCAAGATTGGTGACGACCTTCCAAGGATATTGCGATGGTCTGGCATAAGATAGCCTCGATCGAGAACATATTCGAATTTCTTTGACAAGACACATGTGAAAAATTTACATACATAATTGCACTTACACTTTCGACATATATAATCATCGATTTTGATTATGTTTCCTCCCTTTGAAGGTGTGTACTTGTGGGCGACGCTGCTCCCTACAGCTCAAGAAGAATTGCAGCCATACTTTGTTGATTTAGTTCCGTTGGAAGATGCTACAGACCCCATTTTGAACAGCCTCGTTATTCAATCAACTAAAATACAAGATTGCCCACCAAAGGTGAAGTGATACGAAATGATGAGAACAACAACCGAGGTAAGAAATCTAGGAGAGGTAACACAAGTGGACTTCGTCCGAAGGATTTCAGTGATGATGAAGGTGGAGAAGAAGGGCATTGCGATCCAATCCAGGACTTGCCATCATCTTCTAGCTTGGGGAATCGTCTACGAGCGAGGCACGTATCTTCAGATGAGATAAGAGCTCTGTTAACTGAGCAAAGGGAGGTGATTGAGATTAGGTTGGGCCGAATTGATGGAGAAAATGAACGTGAGGTTCACTGGTATCGAAAAGGAAATGGGGGATCATGTGTGCAGCATGAAAGACCATGTGACCGATTAGATAAGTATGATGAAACATAGGTTTGATGATGTAGTTACAGAAATTGGGGGACACAAGTTAAGTGATGAGTATGGTGGATTTGGTTGTGATTTGGGTGATGGAGATATGCCTGAACGTGATAATTTTGATGAATTATCCTTGCCCAAGACTGCGACTGATGGATAGCATGTCGATGCATCTGAAAGAGATGCTTGCAACGTTGATGACTTGTCCAAAAAGTCCTCTGATGTGGTGGCACCATCACGGATCCTCTATAGTCAATGCTCCACCGCCATCTCGACCTCGATCTGTTAAGGTCTAGATGCCTAGTGCTAACACGTGGACTCCTTTCATACGGTCTGATCGTACAAAAGGTAAGAGGGATGCATAGTTAGTTTATAATGTTGGTGGTGCATATCATCGTGTATTTTGGAAAAACCTTTTGCAACGTCATTTTGTACACCATCATTAGGCACATGTTTTGGTTGATGGTTTAGTTCTTAGTGTGAATGTAGAATTGAAATGGAGACAACTGTATTTTATTTCACTTCTTGCATGTTTTTCAGTTATTATATTGTGTACAATTTACGAATTGTCATTCCTGACAGTTGAAATATCAATTGTCGAGAATAATAGGTATTTAATGTTGAGAACAACGTTTCAAATATCGAGAAATGTTAGAAATGTATAGAACTGACGAAAACAAAATGAAATCTCGTTCTAGATGAATGAAAAGTGTTGTGATAAATAATGACCAAATGTCAAGAACAAATTTTGAAATGACGAGAACAACGTGAAATGTCAAGGACTAAGTCGAACTAATTAGACGTAGAAGTTCCTCAATAAGATTTCAATAAAAAAATGTGTTATAAATCCATCATCATTAACAAAATGTTCTCATTATGAGTGTAGTAAGGTATTGCGTTGACTTCAACCAAAGCATGTTGGTAATAAATACAAATTTACCATTCACATGACATCACAAGGTCTATGATATCAATCAATTGTAGTTACATAGAGTAGGAGTTGGTGTATAGTCTTGTAATATAATTACACCATGCTTTACTACTCTATATAAGCATACAAATTGTTGAAATGAATTGTGAGAATGACGTAGAAATACAAAATTATATTATTCAAGAATAGCGAATTTGATGTTAACATGAATACATACAACATTCAAATGCCCGGGTTAGTTAATGCTCCGAGGTTCTTACAAGTTTGTCCGTTGTGTCCGTAACCACTGCACCATCCACATTTTCGTGTGCTCATCCATCTTTCATGTCTTGACCATTTTCGTTGGGTAGGAGGTCGTCCTGGTGGTCGATGTATATTTGGGGGTGAAATATGGATGTAACGAATCACGTGAAGAACAACCAAATAGGACTCCATTCCAATTAGATAAATGACTTTGTTGTATGCGGCTTGCCAGAACTCAGTGGTGTAGTACGTGGAACATAAGTGATAAAGTGATTTCTCCTTTGTGCAAGTTGCTCGGGATGCATGTGCACACAGTATCGTCGCTTCTGGAACTCTCGACAGAAACACGTGTTGCCTACGAGGTCGACAATACACATGTTCGTGCCTATACCAACCTTTAACACGAGTTTATCCAAGTGACGTACTTGTAATGGTGTACCAGCGTCAAACGATTTTCTCAATTCCCCATCCATCTTCAGTGTCAAAGTACTCTGGCATTTTATGGATGCGGTTCTCCTCTCGAAAAATCATTGTTGCATCAAAGACCTAATGTTGTCGACCAACAAGGTTATTGGGAAACTTCGTTGTCGCCTGAGGACTGAATTAAGGGACTTCGCATTGTTGTTCGTCATAATGTTGTACCGATTACCACCGAAATTTACACGTGACCTTGAAGATATACCAGCACGTTCCAAATAAGAAGCAACTGTTGGCCGGATGGTTCTAATCTGTCCCATCTGCTGTTCGAATTCTGATACGCGGTATGCTAGTTCTGTAAGCTTGAACCAGAACACGACATTGCTACTACTATACCTAGCGATAAGATTTTTCTCAATGTACATGCAGGTACCGTGGTGAGAAATTGGGTACAACTTGGATATTGCCCGCTTAATGCTCTTCTGTCGATCCGATAAAAACACTAGCCTTTTCTAAGTCGTCAACTACATCTTTCAATTTCACGAAGAACCAATTTCAGGATGTATTTGTTTCTCTGTCGGTAATTTCCCAAGCAATAAGATATATTTGCAAGTTGCCATCCTGCACTGCAGTAACTAATAGTGTTCCCTTGTATTAGCCCTTCAAATGACTCTCGTCAACACAAATGACTAGTCTCATGTAATCTCGAAAGCCACGTATACTCGTCCCGAATGCTAAGAAGAAGTATAAGAACTTGTTATTGTTGTCGAGCTCAGTATGTGAAACGGTTCCGACGTTTTTCTTAGTTAACACATGGCAGTACGAAGGCAATTTTTGAAAACTCTCTTAAGGGGAACCTCGAAGCCATTCTAGACCCTTCTCTTTACCCCTCCTGGCTTTGTTGTAGGTAATTCATATGTCGAACTCACGTTCGATATCCCCAATAATACCCGCGTGAACGTACAGTTGGTTTTCATCATCAACAGTCGCATTATGTGTTGCCCAATTAGTACATTGGTTGCATGCACATGTGCATTCTTTCGAACATCTAAAGAACATGTGTGCTTAGGTATGTACCTCCGAATCTTAAAAATATCTGAATTTTTTTCTTTGAAGCTAGTAATAGCCCATTGCAATTGGTATCCGCACAACATACAGTGAGAGATCTGGTACTCAACTTTTTAACTTTGAAATGAAACTTCTCAGTCAAAGTCTGTAGTCGAAGCCTTGTGTGTAGTTGTTTCTTGTTGAAAATGTTTTGATTCTCCTCAATGTCTCGTTGATCTTCCGATTCATTTGCATCTCCAATATATGGATTTCCTTCTACTAGGCCGACATCTGTATCTGAAATCATTCGTGGCTCTTCTAGTTCGAACACACCAACTTCTTCATGCCCATACAATGCCTCATTTGTTGGTGATGAAGGATCAACTTTGACATTCGCCTCTTACTCTCCAACATCATATTGATCTGCAATTACACACAAAGCTGCTTGTGTGTGAACATAAATGTATCATTGCAAATCCTCGTCATCGGCTACATCAGCGGGATGTACATTCATGTTCGGAACTTTAAATTTCAGGTTGATTTGAAATTTCATTCTATTAAGATGAAGCTTTTCGAATAATTTATTGACAAACTCTTCATATTTAATGTCACTTCGAATAACAATTGATGTTGTTTGGTTCCCAAACCACTTCCACTCGTCCTCTATGTTGACGAATTTACCACCATGCGAGACAACAAATCTCATAATATCTCCCATATTAGCATGTCATCAACGTAATAACTAATCTATTGTGCTTATGGATTTTAAAACATGCGACCCATAAGAAATATGGTCAATAGTAAAAACAAAATATTCTGTAGCCTCGCTAAATTTGTAACATAAATCTCGACATTTGAAATAACGTCAAGAATTATAGTTAAAGTGTAGTTCTCGACATTTATAAAATGTCGAGAATGATATGTTCGCCAGACAATTCACCATCTGCATTTATCATCTTCTTCATCCTCAACAACCATTGTTGCAAAGAATTTATTCCACCATTAATGACATTGTCAATACATGATAACCATTGCAAATCCATCCATCAAAGTTATTTAAGTGGGTTATGACATTATGCTTGAGAAAAACAAAACAATAAATAAGAATTTGATTTAAAAATGCTACAATAATCTTGTACGAAATATCTAATAATTTTTTTGACAAATCTAATAATCCATTTACATCATGTATATCACAACAATTATTAAATGCAATTTATCAATACAAAAAAAAAAAAAAAGATTTTTAAAAAAAAAAAGATTTCGAAGAAAATTTACCTTCTATATAGAATTGTGGATGTGATTTTTCGATACAAAATTATATGATTTTCTTTGAAGTAGAAGAATGTAAATTTTTTTTGTGAGTTAATGATTTTTCTATTTTATCATCTTCATTTCTATCCAAAAAGATCTTTGGTTATTACCTAATAGATAATAAAATGACATTTACCCATTATGTATTATCTTGTATTATTGTATCTTCTCATGAAAGTTACTTTCTCTAGAAATTTGTGACAAATTGAAAAGAAAAGAAAAAAAAAGTTTCATTTTTCATTAAGGGTATAAAAGACAATTTGATATCAAATTTGACTATTTTTGCAAGAGTCATCAACATTAGATATTTTTCAGTTGACAAGTATATAATTGGCCATTTCTGAAATTCCCCTAATGACAATCCATGTGCTATGTAGGTTTCACCAAAACCAGTCAATTACATCCAAATATCAGTGGATCACCGATAAATAGTACTTGTCCTAAATCCTTTTTCACGTTATCCCAATATTAGGCTTCGACCAACAAGCAAGAGTTACCGTGGCCACTCAATTTTTTGACTTATTTTCAACTACTTTTTGCTATGTAGGTGGTACTCCAATTACATGTATGAGCAATAATTAATCTGCAACTAAATAATATCATCATAGAAAAGTAGAAAGTGATTAAAGGTTTTAGAAATGATGAAAATGGGCCACGGCACAGCTGGAGTTTTTTTATTTTTTATTTTGGTTACTTTTATTATCTTTTTATTATTCAGCCCATGTTTGGTAAAAGTTCTTTAAAAATTATTTTCTTCCAAATTTATTTTCAATCACATGCTCAAAAAAAAAAAAAAAATTTTTTTTTTTTTGAAAGTAAACCTATAACTTTTTCCTATTTTTTAACTAAACCTTCTCAAAAAAATTACTTTTCACAAATTAAAAAATTTACATCAAACAAACCCTTAATTGGAATTAGCTGTTTTATATCATTTTTATCCAATTCTTGGATTTAAGCCCGTATTTTCTGTTCTTGTTTGTGTTCGTCTTCATTTCTTACACTTTCACTGTGTCAAAAGGTTAGCTTTTTAAACACCATTAGTTTAGTTTGTGGCTTTCTCCTCATTTTCGTTACATAGATATTGCTTCTTTCCAAGGTTTATAATAATTATGCCCAAGAAAGTAAGACATAAAATATCAGTTTTTGCCAGCATAATGAAATTTAGAGTAATTATGAAATGTTTCCCCCATCACAAACATGAAATTAAGATTACTTCAATTCAAGATTATGGACATATTCAATTCACCTTTAAGCCATGTGGACAAACTCTAAACCACGAAAGATAGCTCTTTTCCAGAACTAGATAGTTGTATTTAAGCCCCAATTTGGTTTGGATAAAACAAAATTTTTTTAGTAAATTTTGATAAAAGTTGATGAAATATATAGTTGAAAAGTTGATAAAAGTTGCTCAGAAAAAGTGTGATTGAAAGTGAGTTTGAGAAAAAAAAAAAGTGAATTTTGAAAAATAACGGCCAATCAAGGGCTGATTTCTTACAATTGTTGTATCTCAATTCAAGAATTTTAATTCGATTCCCTTTTAAGATTATGGATACCCCTACGAATAATAAAAGAGAAAATTACCTAAAACCCTTATTTTTAAGTTTACAATTCAATAATAACGTGATAAAGTTCACCTTTCAAAATTCAGTTATATTTTATAATTATAATTATTAAAATTTAATTAAACCTATCAAACCCTTCACCCAATTCATCCATCCCCAAAAAATCCCAATTCATCCATCCCCAAAAAATCCCAATTCATCCATAACCCATTCTTTCTACATTCTCTCCACCCGCCGGAAGACAGCAACAGAGAAGACAGTAGTGGCGTTGATCTCCATAGTGATGTTATGCCGAAAAGACGCTAAACGGTGTTTTTGCGCAGCGGTGCTGTGCAAAGCCACCACGCGCAGCTACCAATCAACACATTCCATAATCTCTGGCGCCCATCACCCCTTCATTTACCGTTGCTTCCGCGCACGGTAGCTTGCTGTGAGGCATTACTCGCAGTAGCGAGTCGACCCTGTGAGTTGTGCTGTGTGAGCAACATACCATCTTTTTTCTTCATTTGTATTTATAAAGAGCGTTTTTGTTGTTGTTGGCGGTGGATGGCGGTGTGAGTGGTTGAATGATGTGTGAGCTGCTGGTCAAGAGGTTGCAGGTGGGAGAGTAGACATCGTTGTCGATAATAGGTTAGATGAAGAGTTGATTCTTGTCAGGAAAGATGGAGATGACAATGTTTTTGGTTGTTTTGGATCGATAGTCGACGTAGATGAATAAAGTGCTGGATCGGTGGAGCTCTTATCCTTGAGATTCTTTGTCAGCGGAGTTTATATTTAATTTTTGAAACTAAACAAGCTCATCCACTTCCTGGAAACAACATCAAGGTCGAGATGGTGATAGTTATGGGTGTAAGGATGACTGGATTGATGTGGTGGTGGTGGTGGTGGAGGCGTAGTCGACGCCGCTGTAGAGTAAGAAGGGTGCAACCGGAGTTGGTGGTGTCGGCGAACCTTTTCTGTTCTATGACTGATCGCGATTTGACTATCAGGTAGTTTGTTGTGACCGTTTGTATCGATTGTGACAGGTTAATTGTGACTCGTTGTGACCGATTGTAACTTGAAATTCTGGAAATTTTTTGGAAGTTGGGATGGGTGGATGGGGTGGGTAGGTTGATCGGAGCATGAGTTGGAGTGGTCATTAGAGCAGTTTGCCAGAGGGATCGTGAATAGCCGCCTAAGAGAGCGTCGAGCTGATAGTCGGAATAGTAGTTGGAGCGGCCATCAAAAATGTCACCGGAGCGACCGTCGGAACTATCGCCTGAGCGACCACGGGAGTAGATGGCCGCCTCCGATGTAGAGAAGGGATAGGTAGAGGATAGAAAGTAGAGAGAGAGAGAGAGAGAGATAATGATTTGGATTTGAAATTTAATAAATTTGGGTAATTGTATTATATTATAATTAAAAATATTTAATTAATTGACTTAACACCTGATTTTTTAAAAGATTTTTGAAGTTTGTTATTTTTTAAATGTAATTTTTATATATAAGATTTATGTATTGTTCCCATTTATAAATAGGGTCTAATTTTGAAATGTAATTTTTATATATAAGATTTATGTATGTGGAAATTACACTTAAACCTACTTTTAAAGATCCTAATTCTAAAATCAGATGGAATGTTTCAATTTTCACAAATCAGATTTTTCATATTTAAATATTAAATATACAATTTTCTTTCCAAATCAAAACCCTAATTAATTTCACCATCTTCTCTCTCTCTCTCTCTCTCTCTCTCTCTCTCTTCGTCCAAAATCGCAGCCGCCGAGAAGGTCAGTCGCCTCAAAAAACCTCAAACCCCTTCCCATGTCAACACCACACGCATCTACGCTTGGCCACCACTGCAGCAATGGTCCATTTATGTTGTCGTTGCTACAGCCACGAAGTTGCGATATGAGCAACGCCGTTGCTACAACGGCGGTCGATGCGCTCCACTGAGAGTTGTTTACAGCCACGATTTTGTTGATATGGATAGTGGTGATGGCGGTGGCATGTGATTCGATCTGGTTTTGGTGGCGGTACGGTTTGAGGTGATCGTAATTTTTGTTGGTGGTAGGTGATCTGGTTGTGGTGGTGGGGATGATTTTGTTTGTGGTAGGCGACTTTAATTTTTGGGTGATGGTTTGGTTGGTGTTTAGGCGACTACTGTAGGTTTGCGAGGTTTTGTGATGGTAATAGTGATGGTGATGGTAGTTGTCGTGACGATTGTGGTGGTTATGTCGGTGGTCGGGAGTTGAATGAAATGGGGTTTGAGGTGGTGCTGGCGATGGCGGTTTGACGGTGAGGTTGTGCTGCCTACAGGGTGTTTTTTCAGCAGTGAGGTGATGGTGGTTGTGGGGTGTTGTATCTATTTTTTTGGTATATCTGCCTGTGGTCGTGGTGGTTTCTAGCTGTGGTCGAGGTGGGTGATGGTAGTGGATCTAGTGGTTGCGTGGGTGCTGTTGGTGTAGTGGTGGCGGTGGCGGTGGACGGTGGTGGTGATGCTGTTAGAGATAGTGTTGAACTCGTGGCACAACTGTTGACGGTGGTCATAGATTAGATTAGTTGTGACTGCATAATGGACTATCCGTGACCTTAAAATTCGACAATTTGTGACTAAAAATTAATCTGTGACCTGTAGTTTTTTGATCCGTGACCTATAAAATTATTGATTTGTGACCTCGAAATAATATGCGACCTGCAAAATTTTTGATCTGTGACCGATAAACAAATTGTGACCTATAAATTTTTTGACCCGTGCTGTGATAATTTGAAAATAACTCGCGACTATGAACAAAATTTTGATTTGTGACCTGGACTGTGACTTGTAACTTGAGTTGTAACCTGAACTGTGACTTGTGACATGGGCTGTGACTTGTGACCTGAGTCGTCGGAATTGGAGCAGTCGACGGAACGGTTATCGGAATCCAGAGTGAAATCGGCACCGGAGCGATGGCTGTAGGGGTGGTGGGGGTGGGTTAATTATATATATATATATATATTTATTTATTTTTATATATTTATATATATGTGTATGTATATGTTAAAATATCTGATTTTTGAAATGTGGCAAAGATAAAGTATGAGAAATGAATTTTTTCCTTTATGTATTATTCCCATAATAAAATATGCGGTCGTGGCCCGTCTTTGAAGCAGTGAGCTTGGTCGAGTAACAACCTAGCTCAAAAGCATTTTTATTTAGTTTTCTAGATAAAACCAAGAAAGCCCAAGTGACCAAGCCTATAAAGGTGTTGGGCCAGAAGAGACAGTCCGGACAGCTACCTTTAGCCTAGTTTTATTTTACTAAAATTCAAAGTTTTATTATATACTTTAATAAAAATTAACGAACATGAAGTTAAAAATTGATAAAATTTGTGGATCACATGAAATATTGGATTAAAATTAATCGTTGACTTTAACTTCAATTTTTATCAACTTTTTAACTACTCCAAAAAGGCTTAATGTTTCTCAGTACATGACAAGAAATTGACTATTCATAAGAAATTTTTAATTGTTTTAGTATGTGCAGAAATGTCTCCCATGCCTCCCTCATCATCATAATTTTGAACCCATTCTTTCTACGATCCCTCGTAATTGAGATGAGAAGGTAAATTCTATTACTTGAATTGAAATAGGAATCACTTCGATTCTAACATACTCCACTAGACGTCCAAGGATAGACATAGGGTTAAAAGAGACAAAAAAAGGATATTACGTGTTTATTTTTACATAATCTTGAAATTTGTAAAAATCTCGCAAGAGAGTTGTTGAATTTTTGGCTGGACTTAATTCTGAGCTTGATGAGGCTAAGGTAAGAACTCTTGGGAAAGAACCACTAGTAACAAAGAATGAAGTGTTTGCTTATATTAGAAGAGGGGAGAGCCAAAGTAGTGTGATTTGGGAAAGAAAGCAGCAGCCATCAAGTTCTCCAATAGAGGCATTAGCAGTACCTGCTGCAGCCTCAGAAAGTGCCTTAGCCATTGACAATTTCGAAGAATGCAACCGAGCTTTTCGAGTGAATGAAGGCACTCAACATGTTCAAAATCAGCGTTCTATCACCAAGTAACAAAAAATAGAGGTTCTGCATGATTTTATTGGTCATCTAAAGGATAAGTCAATTACTAATTCTTGTTCTGTTTTCCAACAGGTACTTTTTCCTTAGCTTTAAATTCTCAAACACATTCTCAAACTCCATGGATTCTAGTGTTACCGATTATATGACAAGCTGGTCAATGTTCTGGTAAAGAAAAAACTAAGATAACGTATGGTTCATTGTCTTCCGTTGCTAGTAAAGGTCGAGTTTTTATTCGAAAAATATGTGTTTAATTCGATAGCCCATGTTCCATGTTTATCTTGTAATCGTTTTCCTGTCAGTCGATATACCAAGGAGAATTTTTTTTTTTTTTTTTAGTAAAATATCCTAGCTTGAAAATCCAAGCCGTAGGATATGAATTTATTCATGAATGACCAAATACAATGCAAAGAGGGGGACAAAAAGCCTTACCTCCAAGAGTTCAACAACATCTCTACACATACTACTAATGAAATACATCACGTGCAACTTTACTACAACAAAATGCAAGATCAGACTAAGTTACTAATCTGATATTAGCCAAACCAATTCTATCTAGCCTCACAATACCTTTGATTCTTCCCAAGAACTCGTTTGCTTCAATTAACCTACTACTAATGAAATACATCACGTGCAGCTTTACTACAACAAAATGCAAGATCAGACTAAGTTACTAATCTGATATTAGCCAAACCAATTCTATCTAGCCTCACAATACCTTTGATTCTTCCCAAGAACTCGTTTGCTTCAAATTAACCTGAACTTCCTATCATCATAACCTTTGGAAGCAAACCAGTCGGCAGCTTGATTGCCCACCCTCCAAGTATGAGTAAGTTTGTTCTCCATCTTATCCAGCAGCCATCTAATGGATTGCAATGTGTATTGGACTCCCCATGGTCCATTGTTATGCTTAATCAATGTAATGGCCACCTTAGAATCAGACTCAACCCATACTTTCCTGATTCTTTGTGACCAGCACAACTTTAGACCAGTTTCCATGGCTCTAAGTTCAGCTTCCAATATAGATCCTTCTCCATAATAATCATAGAATCCCCATATGGGAATCCCCAAGCTATTCCTTAGTAGTCCCCCACCTGCAGTCTGAAAATCATCCTTCATAGCCCCATCCGTATAAAGTTTAAGCCATCCAAGCTCAGGTTTGATCCACTTGACTGCTGTAGGTGTTTTTTGCCTGATCCTCCCAGCCAGTTGAATCCTGCCTGCTCTTATGAGTGCATTGATCAGGATATAAACTTGCTTGATTATCCTGTCTGCCCTGACAGTATAGTGCTTATGCTTTGCATTGTTTCTGTTCAGCCAGAGAAACCAGATGACAATCAGTGGATCAGCATTTCTAATCTCACCCAGCTTAGCATTTTTTTGGAGAAACCAGTGCATAAGTAAAGTTCTGGGATGATTACCTCTAACATCTTGCACCTTCATAACCCTGGAAAAGTGTGACCAGACTCCCTTAGCGATTCGACCATCCAAAAATACGTGATTAATGCTTTCTGAATTGCTGCAGCACTGGCATTTGGAGGCTTAAGTGTATGGCAAATTTTTCTTGGATAATATCATCAACAGGTAACCAATTACGCCACAGCCTCCAAACTAAAAAACTGATTTTCTGGGGAATGCTTTTATCCCAAATGTGTTTATAGGCCAGTTGAACTTATTTACCCTGCCTAAAGAGATTAATACAAGAGGATATGGAGAATACCCTAGACGAGTTGGGCTTCCAGAACATCTTATCAGGTGTCTCATTGGTAGGGATATTTACTATTTCATTAACTACTTCAGCAGGTAATATGCTATTCAGTGAGGTAGTATCCCATCCATTACTATTTCTGAAATCCTTAACCAGTTTATCTTGAGACAAGTCCTGTGTCAGTCTCCCTTGAATAATCCCAGACTTTAGCCAAGTATCATACTTGAAATTGATTTTACCTTTCCAATTCTCCAAGTGATTTGAGGTTCTGCAATGTTTCTAACTTTAATCATCCTTCTCCAAATTCCAGATTCTTGCGTGCTGTGATTAACAGCACTAGCATGGCTGGATCTACAGTACTTGGCTAACATGACCTGGCTCTAGAGTGATTTTTGCTCTCTAAACTTCCACCAAAGTTTGCAGTCAAAAGCAAGGTTCAGGTCAGAGAGAGATTTACAACCAATTCTCCCTTCTTCAACAGGGTAACAGATGTTTTCCCAGGAAGCCCAATGAATTTTCTTGCTTTGGCTAGAATCACCCCAGATAAAGCTGTTGAACAATCTAGAAATCTTGTTGATAACTCATTGTGGAGGGTCGAGGATTTGAATATACCAAGGAGAATAAATTTATAGCTAACCTTTCTTCCTTTCGTTGTGAATTTCAAGACTTGAATCCAGGAAAGATGATTGGCAGTGATAGAGAAGAGGATAAGTCACTCCTTTTAAGATGCGTTCATGTGGGACGAACAAGCTCAAGTCGCAATGAACAGTAATAATACTCTATTGGTTTAAACTAAAATTCTCTTGTGAAATTTTATAATAGGACATCCTAGTTTTCGATATCTATTTGTTACTTCGTAATTGATAAGTGCATTTTATGCATTTATTTGGGCTTTTATTCTTATTTAATTATAAATGAATTAAGCGAATATATACATAATTTGTGTAAATTATATTAATTGTAGGAAATTCCCAATTGGGATACAATTTACGTGAAACAATGCTATTTGGAGCTTAATTGGAGTTTGATTAGAAGCAATTGAAGATTAACAAGATTGCAAGAGATCAATTAGAAGTATTAATGGAGCATTTAAAAATTCATAGGTTTCGGGAGTTAAATTCGACTTTTGGAAAGTTTGAAGACTAAATTGTAAATTCAAAAAATTATCTCCAATCAACTGTTATGATTTTAGAATGAAGAGGACTTAATTGCAATATTAAAAGATGGAGGAATAAAGTCACATGAGAAAAATAGTTCAATTGGAAAAAGGAATTGTTTCCTTTTATTTATTGAACTCTTTGGTAGAAATAATTCAAACTCTTTTGTGTAAATCAATTTGAACAAAAACATTGCCTAATCTTGTTCTATAAATACACAACATATTCCAACAATTAAATGATGCTTGTCGGATTTCATAAGATACATATATTCAAGCCAATGTTTGGGAGATTTATTGTACGTATATTATTCACGTCAAAAGGAGGAAAAAAATAACAAGAAATCAATAAAGGAGCTAAAGTTTTAACATTTTACAAGAAGACGACCGATTCTTGGTGCAAGATCTTCATTTTTTCTCGTTTTTCCTTAATACCTGGTGATATACTTTAATTCTTTCTTGTATTTTTATTTTCCCATGATTTGTAATTAAGTATTTAGTTAGGATGAATAATTGTAACCTAATTTTGAACCTTAATTTTAATTAAAAAGTTTTAAATCTCAATTGATTTTGTGAATTGCTTTTACTTCTATTCTTAATGCTTGGATTAATTGGCCACTAATCCATTGATTTTGTGAGCAATAATTATGTAGAGATGTGAATTATTTGTTTAAACCACGTAGTAAAAATCGATAATTCAGTATAGAATGTAGAGATACTTATGCTAGTTATTGTGATTTTACATGAATTCATAGAACATTAATTGCATTTAACTAAGATTGATTTATATAGAAATATGAGATTGAATTAGTTAAGTTGAATACATTAGAAGAATTCGATTAGGTAACCATAATCGATGTATAAAACTTGATAACTAAGATTAATGGGATAATTATGGTAAAATCATGAATTCTAATACTTAAACCATCATATTAAAAAAACCACTCTTATTTTAGTATATTTCAACTAGAAAATTACAGAAAGAAAAATAACTACTTTATTTGTTTTCGGGATTTATAACAGAAAACCTTTATAGAAACTTTTTCATTTGTGATATACCTCATACCTATTGAAAATTGCAGAAATCTCCCATATTTGAAACCTTTTGTGGGAAAAAAAAAATCTTATACCGTAAAATTTTTCGTTAAAAATGGTAAAAATGTTAAAATTAAAAATTAATAATTGGAATTTTAGTATCCAAACTTCTTTTCTTTTACAAATTATACCCAATTTTTTTTTATGTACCAACCACAATTCCAAAAATTTAAAACTTTATTTTCTGCCCCACCCACCCCACCCCACCCCACCCACCCCACTTCATCTTCATCATCTTCTTCTTCAAAACTTTATTATTTTATTTTAATCTCTTCCAAAACCTTCATATATCACTCACCCCAAATTCCTTATTTATTCTTCTCAATGCCATCAACACCATACAACTTTCAAACCATAGTTTCCACAACCGTTTTTTTTTTTTTACAAAACTCTCTATTTCTATTGGTGACTGTGTGTGTTTTTCAGCATAGATGTATATATACATATAGTTGTATGTATGTGCGTAGTGAGCGTTGAGAATAGAGGAATTTGTAGAAGATCAAGAGCAGTGAGATCTGAATGTAAAAGCAGGGAGGGATCATGATTTCACCGATGGAGTCACAACCATGATTGATGGAGGAATACACTTCAGTCACCTATGCCGTCAAGAAGTTTCATTTTAGTCAATCAAATTCTAACATTTCCAATTTAGCCCCTATTTGGAATGAGAAGGAGAAATGATGAATTTGGGGTGAGAGATTTAAGATGATTTTGGGAGGGATTAAATAAAATAATAAAATTTTGGGGAAGAAAATGAAGTTTTGAAAGTTTAGGATTGTAGGTGGTATATAAAAAAATATATATAATTTGTAAAATAATAAAAAGTTTAGATACTAAAATTGCAATTATTACTTCTTAATTTTTACATTTTTACAGTTTTTAACGAAAAATCTGAAGGTATGAGGGTTTTCGTAAAAAGGTTTCAAATAGATGTTTTCTACGATTTTCAATAGGTATGAGATATATCGCGGAAACATTTCTTAGATGGTTTTCTACTATTAATCCTTGTTTTCGATTAAATTGAAGTTATGAATAATTGAATCAATTGTTAGATAATAGTTCTTGTGGGAATGATATCCGAACTCAAAAGTCCATGTTATGATCCCCGGGCAGTGACGTCAAAAATTTGTTGCATTTTTTGTATTGTAAGTATATAATATCGTAACAAGTAATATAGTGGAACTTTGAGTACGGATAATCATTCCCACAAAGACTATATCTTAATGGTTAATTTACTATTTTTAACTACTATTTGACTACAACAAACAAAGAATTGTGATGTTTTATGATTTTTGATCTAATTATTTGAAAATAGAATTGTGATGTATTGTGATTTTTGATCTAATTACTTGAAAATAATTGGATGCATACAAAAATCGATTTAAAATTTAAATATGAATGAGATATTAGACTTTAACAATTTCATCTATTGATTATTTTTAATTTTTAATTCAAGATTCATAATCTAATGTAGTGTTTGATCGAGTTCTTTTATTATATTCAATTTATCTTACTTGAATTCTCATTGAGCCTATTTAACTAATTCAGTCTCATATTTTTATGTGAATTAATTTTAATTATTGTTCTAAGAATTCACGTAACGACCCCATTAACTAGCATAAGTTATCTACGTTTTATACTAAAGTATCGATTTTTACGTGGTGTAAACAAATAATCTACATCTCTACGTAATTATTGACCAGGAAATCAATGAATTAGTGGGCAATTAATGCAAGCATTAAGAATAGAAGTAAAATCAATTCACAAATAAATCGAGATTTAAAACTTTTAATTAAAATTAAGGTTTAAATTTAGGTTACAGTCATTCATCCTAACTAAATACTCAATTACACATAATGGGAGAATAAAAATACAGGAATGAATTAAAGTACAAAACCGAATATTAAGGAAAAAGGAGAAAAAGATGAAGATCTTGCACCAAGATTCTGTCTTCTTCTTGTAAAATCTTGAAACCCTAGTTCTTTGATTGATTTTTTGATTTTTTTTTTCTTCCTTTTGACTTGAATAATATATATATATATATATATATACATATATATATAATGAATATCCTAAAGCCTTGGCTAGAATATATGTGTCTAATGAAATCCTACAAGCCTCATTTAATTGTTGGACTATGTTGTGTATTTATAGAATAAGATTAGGCAAAGTTTTTGTTCAAATTAATTTCCATCAAAGAGTTTGAATTTGTTTCTACCAAAAAGGAAACAATTCCTTTTTCTAGTTGAACTTTTTTTTCTCATGTTACTTTATTCCTCCAACTTCTAATATTGCAATTAAGTCATCTTCATTCCAAAATCATAATAATTGATCGGAGATAAATTTCAGAGTTTACAATTTAGTCCTCAAACTTTTCAAATGTTTAATTTAACTTCTGAAACCTGTGAATTTTTACCGAATACTTCCATTAATACTTCCAATTGATCTCTTGCAATTTGGTTAATTTTCAATTGCTTCGAATCAAACTCCAATTAAGCTCCAAATAGTCTCTTTTCACGTAAATTATATTCCAGTTGGAATTTTCCTACAATTAATATAATTTACACAAATTAAGTATCTATTCACTCAATTTATTTATAATTAAATAAGAATAGAAATCTGAATAAGCGCATAAAATGTACTTATCAAATACTCTCAAATTTAAACTCTTATTCGTCCCGAACAAGACTTTCTACTAAACACATAAGCAAACAAACAAAATATAATTGCATTAGATAAGTTTGCCAAACTCACATCAAGTATTAAAATCGTTCGATGATTCATAAAAAGTTCATAAGTAATGCAATTAAAATTAATTATTTACTTGTTCAATGCTTGATCGATGTGTATGTGTGTGCATAGTCAATCAAATTATCAGGAATTTCAAAATTAGTTATTTTCCGAACTTTAATAGTTAAACATTTTATTACTGTCTTGTGGGATATACACCCTGAACTTATTATTCAATTACATTGCAGGATGTATGTTCTAAGGTTGATCACACAACTCTCTATTACTTTCCGACTTCAGTTTGGTTAGGTTTCACCAATGAAAGTCACTACCTCAATACATGATGATTCTCCTTAAATTTGAATGTCTCAACCTCCAAGCTTTATCTAGGATAATAACCATCACCGAAAGTCTAAATCCCAAATTAGGTATCCAAGGCTTAGCCGGACAGAAACAATATTTATAGTTGTTTTGACACAGCCTAAACAAACTTTGATGTATTTTTCTTTGTTTTTTGTAATTATGTCCCTATTCTGTTTTTGGGATCTTTTCTTTAATTTTTGAAGGTAGTTTTCACTCTACATTGCAGTCGGGCTTCTTTCTCCATAAATCATCTCCTAAACATTCGTGATGAGTAGGACGAAGTTACTCAAAACTAACTTCACACAATAATGGTAACTTTTTTTTTTTTTTTTACGTGCTACGACCAGTGCAATGATTTTTATTTTTTAAGATAAATAATTGAAATCAAACCCTTAGTAGATAGTTATCATCTAGTCTCTACTTGTTAGCTAAAAATATTCCACACAAATATTCAACATCCACGGAATCAACACATATCTAAATAACTCCCAACAACGGATCAACTACCCCTAAACTTATCCTTTCAATAGGTTAAGTGATTGTATCATATATTATGATCTTGGTTTACAAAAACCTAAGTTCATTCAACCTATTCTACCAATGTAACCAATCCAAAAATACATAATAATTATCATGACTATTGTGCTCAATATAATATGATCTAACATGAACCGTGTCAAATTAGCAAAACAGCTTGCACCACCTATTCAAAATTTATGAAACATAAACAATTTTAAATAATTTCAATTAGTAGATAAGGCTATCCGATTCACACAAACACACATAAAAAAATGTTTTTTTTTTTAAAAAACTTTTTCAAAATTCTCAATTTTCTTTTTTAAAATATCACACAAACAAGCAAAATAAACGTATTAACTAATTTAGTAACAATTATCTATCCATATTGCAATGTGAATTAGCAAAGTGTTGATGTGTAGAGATTGTTAAGAGTTTCGCCTTCTATGACTATCTTCTTGTTTATCTATTTTTTATTATTAGATAATTTTAATATTTTATACGTATATTTATCCTTTCTTAGGATGTAGATAAATTTCCTTTGTTAGGAGGATTGACTATAAAGTTATAATCAACAAATTTGTCTCACATAACTAGGATTTTCCTCTCCTTAACTTATTGATTCTTATGCAGAAACATGAGCAAATGGGAAATGACTATTTGGGAGGGAAGTATTAGAATTTTGCATGCATTCATTCTCTTATGTAGGAGTATTTATATATTTTATTCGAGGATTTGGGAGAAAGTTAGATCATTCTAGAAAATAACACCTGGCGGTCATTTGATAGTGGGCTTGTAACCCATTCTGTTATACATTCACGTGATATTCATCATCTTATGTGTCTAGTGTTCATTGGTTTAAAAGTTATGCCTTAAATACTTAACACCGTGCGTTTTAATAGCGGTTTCTGCTGGCCTAGAAGGGGGATGGTTGTGATCTTTTTACGTTTTATCTACATTCGCGTACTTTTATACTTCTCCTCAAAGGGTGTGAGCTCATGGGATAATTTTCTTGATTTAACAAGGAGTTTATTTTTATTTCTATTTCTTGAAGTAGGAGTTTATGTTTATCACTACTCCTTGTAATCCCATGGTGTTTACCGTCGAAAACCATTTACTTCAAATAACCCAACATACACTTGATGATTAAACTATTTTGATTGGTCTCAATCTGTTCTTATAGTCACTTGGGAAGAGGAAAATTTTTGGTATCTTACAGGAAGTAATCATTCACTTGCGAAAAATGACAACTCTTATTCAATATGGAAAATTTGAAAACTCCATGGTAATGACATGGTTGATTAATTTCATGGAGAAGAAGATTGAACGAAATTACCTCTCTTACAAGACCGTAAAAAGACGCATGGGAAATGGTGAAGGACATGTACTCAACAAATGGTGAAGAACATGAAGGTGGCCTTCCCGCATCTTTTTACTTTTGCAATTGCAGACTAAGACTGTAGTATTGCCAATATATTTCTTTTTTAATAAATTCTTTTGACAAAGTAGAATTTTCTATGATCACCATGTCTTGACACTTCGGGGGTATATATGCCATTTCCAATTTTTTTACTGCAAAAGAAGAAGAAGAAGAAGAAGAAGAAAGTCAACATCGAATTGCGCATGACTTGGCTCGACTCACTCCACCAAGAGACATGTAAAAATTTGTAATGAATAAATGAAAAATAAAGGAAGAAGAAGTGCATAATATAATTTTATGTGCCTTCCAATTTAATTGAATGATTGAGTACAAACAAGAACCACAATATATACACGAAATGGAAATAACAAATTCCTAACTAGCAACTGGCTGCACATGCATTTGCCTCCCACTATACACCTCATCAAGAAGAATAAAACAAAAAAGAAACACCTCAGCAGGACACCTCAGCTGAAGTTTTAACAGAAAAATTAACTATCAATAATTACAAGCTAATTTCCAATATTTGTACAAAATGAAGGACTAGCTATTTTTCCGTTTATGCTTTGATCTTGCTCCAACTGCAGCATGAAACATCTCTTTATTATTGTCGTTGGACACTTCATGATGCAATACCTCCCACAAGATGGAGAATAGAGATTAACTTTTCCCATCTTGAAGAGATGAGTGTTAAAAATGCGAGAGGATAAAGTCTTTGTAAATATATCAGCCAACTAGAAATGAATATTAATAAAAACTGTGCAAATACTCCCTTCTTGTATCTTGTCACGAATTAAGTGACAATCTAGTTCTATATGTTTCGAACGTTCATGAAATACTGGATTGACAGCAACATCTTTTTACTTTTGCAAATTTGTGTTTGAGTAAATAAACCCAAGTTCTTCTTGACAGGTCATCAATAATGGTTAGGAAATATTTGGAACCATTATATGCCATGATAGAACATGGCCCCCAAATGTTGCAGTGAACTGGTTCAAATAGATGAGAAGATTTATGCTTGCTAGAAGGAAAGGGAAGACAATGGTGCTTAACTAAATGGCAAACTGAACAATGAATGTCATTACTGTAAATATCATTTTCCTTTACAATAAGATCATTAATGAACTTGAGTCTGGAATGAGAAATATGTCCTAAACGATAATGCCAAAGATTGGCTTTATGAACATTGCTAACAACATCAGTAGAAACGAAAGGACCTCTGTTTATCGGCATGGTTAATTTATTTGCTAGATTTGAAGGAGGAACAACATTGTTCACAAGATGAAAAAGGCCATTTCTAACTTCACCCAGCCCAATCGTTGTCCAAGTAGGTCCTGTATGAAACAACAGTCATGGAAACAAACAAAATAGCAAGTGAGTGTTTCTGTTAATTTTCTTGTTGACAACAAGTTGAAAGAAAACGAAGGCATACATAAGACATCTTTGAGTACCAAAGTTTCAGTAACGCAAACCACACCTACACGTGTTACTGGGACCTCAATACTATTAGATGGAGAGGCAATAAGATATACCAGACATCTTTGGTGCACTTTGATGAGTGGTAGCTGGCTTAAAACCTTCTTGGGCCTAGTTCACAGAGTATATGGTGGATGTAGCTTCCTTCTGCTGCAATAGTCCAAGAAGCTGTTGATATTGACTCTTAGTTATGGTAGTTTTATCATCATTGTCATCTTCCTGGTTGTTGTTTACGGCATTTGCAAAAATAGAATTTGTCTTGGCCTTGTTGTGTAACTTGTGACCCGGTGGGTAGCCATAAAGTTTATAACACTTCCTAACAAGATGACCAATCATATTGCAGTGAGTACAAATGGGTGGCTCTATATTGCCTGCCTTAAAACAGCTTTCAAAATTATGTCCTGGGGCCCTGCAATGAGAACAGTAGGGTCTGGTTTTGTTGAGAGTTAAAGTTGGCTTAGTGTTGGGTTTGGAAAAGAACTTTCGAGAAGCAAGAGCCATGGATTCAGATGTGGGGATGCTATAGGTCATTTGGTGTTGTCTTTCTTGTTGTTAAACAAGAGAGAACACTTTATTGATAGTAGGCAAAGGATCTATAAACATAATTTGGTCCCTTACATTGCTATAAGTCTCATTTAGCCCCCATCAAGAACCGAATGACACAGTCTCTTTGATACCTATCCAACATAATTTTTAGCTTTCCACACCCACAGTTAGGAATAGGATCATACACTGAGAGTTCATCCTACAAGCACTTTAGTTTTCCACAGTAAACACTAATAGAGTCATGTTCCTGAACCAAACTAGCTAAGGCCTTCTTTAATTGAAAAATTCTAGGTCCATTTTGTGGTGTATACCTGTCATGTAGCTCGTCCAAAGTTCTCGAGCATCATCCACAAATATCAAGGAGGAATTAACTAAACCAGTTACAGAGTTCTAAATCCATGAAACAACCAAGTCATTGCATCTTTCCCATGCATCATAAAGAGAGTCATTTAGATCAGCATGCTTAGCGTATTCTCCATTGATGAAACCCAGTTTATTCTTGGCTCTAAGAGCTCTTGTCATTGCTCTAGACCAAGAACTCAGATGCACCTTGCTCAATGGGTTAATCATGAGCTCGTTTGTGTAATGTTTCTGTACTCATGGTCGTCGATCAGTTTAGATGATTGAGCTCAAAATCTGGTGAAGCTCTGATACCATGAACAATTTCATGAAAACCAGTTTTGTGCAGCTGAAATCGCTGCTAATTTTCAATAAGACTTTTATTCAACCAAAAGTGAAATCAACAAAGCAAGTCCAACCTATTTATACTAAAAACTGAGCAATGGAAAAGGGACACCTGGCAAAACTAATTAACTAACTAAAGGTAGTAACCACGTGAGTATAAGAAAAGGAAAAGAACAATTTCTTCAATCATAAAGAGAGTTATTTAGATCAGCATGCTTAGTGTATTCTCCATTGATGAAACCCAGTTTATTCTTGGCTCTAAGAGTCTTGTCATTGCTCTAGACCAAGATACATAGTTCTCTGTGGTTAAAAGGTCAGTTACTAAGCAGGGTTATCGCCATTCTCCAACCTATAGGAGTTGGTGATATCACCGAAATTAAGGAAACGAGAAGGAAGGTTGGTTCTAGGCGACTGGGGAGTGGATTCACTTTCAGATGACGATTTTTCAGGTAAATTATCACCCATTGTTGATTATTTCTCAACCTTTATCTGATACCATGTAAAAATTTGTAATGAATAAATGAAAAACAGAGGAAAAAGAAGAAGTGCAAAATATAATTTTATCTGCCTTTCATTTTAATTGAATGATTGAGTACAAACAAGAACCACAATATATATACGAAATGGAAATAATAAACTTCCAACTAGCAACTAGCTGCACATGCATTTGCCTCCCACTATACACCTCATCAAGAAGAATAAAACGAAAAAGAAACACCTCAGCTGAAGTTTTAACAGGAAAATTAACTATCAATAATTACAAGCTAATTTTCACTATTTGTACAAAATGAAGGACTAACCATTTTCCTATTTCTGCTTTGATCTTGCTCCAACTGCAGCATGAACCATCTCTTTATTATTGTCGTTGGACACTTCATGCTGCAATGAGACAAGTTGGTGGGGACCCAAGTTGAAATAAATTTTAGAAACAAGCCAGCTCATACTCGGTTGATCTCATTTGCGAGCGTGATCAGGCTCGCTAGGTGGGGGAGTCGAGCCCGACAGTGGATGGACCAAACAGTTTGGCTCGACCTACTTAACACCCCTGCATGATTGTAAGAATTAGAGTCTTGGACATCAGTATAGTTGTTGAGCTAATTATTACAACTAAATTGTTCTGAGTAATAAAATGGTTTTTCATTTTAACTTTATATTTGGTAACTTTTTTTGCTATAAGAAGTTCGTGAAATTTATTATTTTACATATAATTGTTGCTAACGTTTCTATCTAGATCGGAAAAATAGTTGGTAAATTAAAATTGGAACTTACCTGACATTTAAACCGCCAATCCAACGATTAAATGAGTGACTCAATAAATCTTGTCTAAATCAATGTTTGGGTCGATGTTTATGACTATAGCATATCACACACAGACTTGGATAATGTATAGGATTTTGGAAAATAAAACTTCACAGAAATCTATATGACAAGAATAACGGTATCTAGAAACGGATACAAATTAGATATATTCAATTAAAGATAATATTTTCTCATGTCATGTTAATAAGTTTGATTAGATAACCATCCTCAGTATCAAAGAAAAGAAAAAAAAAATTAAATTAATTTATTATATCATTTATTGCAATTTACTGCATGAGAATAAATCCAATTGAACTTTGACTTTAGAATAACGATTCGTGTTGCTCGTGTGTGTTCATGTACACATTTAATCGATGAAAAAGAACCAAATATGCTCGTGGAACACATAAACATTTGTATGTATAGAAGAAGAAAAAATATATTATTTGGAAGTTTCTTAACTTTTGATTTCTTTTTTCTGGCCGGTTTTCTTACAAGTTGTCATATTTGACTCTTTGGTTTTATTTGGAAATTTAGAGATAAACTCAGATGAAATTATCATGAAAATATTCAAAATTCTTTTTTTATTTCGCATAATTCACATTGATGTGTTTCTCTAACTTACTTTCCTTCATTTCCAAGTAACAATACAAGTCGTAGTCTACCTACCATTCCAAAAAAAAAAAGGGATAATGGGTTAAATTCTTCAAGAATTTCTTTTTAAAGATTTAAATACTATTACATTTGGTAAAATTCATAAATGAACATAAATAGTTAAACTTCAGTCAGTTAGCCGTATATTTCAATGAATCTATGAGTATTATTCACTTAATTATCATTCTTTTCTATTTATTTATAATTTTTTCCTAAAGGAACCATAAGTTCGATAAATTCAATTTTATTTTAAATGGGTCACTAAAGTTAACAATAGGTTCCATTTACTAAGGTGAAACTAACATGTAAGTCATTTGATGAAACGATCTACGAGATGTAAAGTTTGTCAACACACGAGTTTAATTTCACATTTGGTGAAAATAACCACAGGAACAGTGGCAGATCCAACATCGGACGAGCCTCAACTGCTGCTAGTGCTAAATCTGTCGGGAACAATTTTTTTTTTTTAACAATGAATAAATTTTTTAGATTATATACCTGATAATTTGATTTATTTCAAACATTCTTGTAGCTCAGCTAGACAGAGCTATTATATTCATGTACGAAGTCTCTGATTCGAATCCTTTCCCACCACTTTTATTGGGAAAGATTTTTAATTCTTTAATTTTTACTAAAATTAAACGGGATAAATAGAGGAGATTCAAAACTCCAACCTCTCCTTAGGATATTGAGAGTTTGATTATTGTGGCACTCCTTAAATTTGATACTAAATTTACCAGAATATATGTTACATTTTAGCGGGTTTAATGCAATCCTAAAAATTTGAACATGATTTCTTATTTGAATTATACAAAACTTGACTACAATATCATTTGATGAATATTGCTCGTTTTTACAGCAAAATTATATATGTTCAGTTTCAACAAAATAATTGTTATATTTAAATTTTAGGCATTGTTTAATTCTTTTTTTTTTTTTCAAAATACATTGTTCTTTCTTCTTTCAACCTCACATTTTTCAATAAAATAATATTACATTCAAATTCAAAATTTTTCCTTATTTTTAACCACATATTTTTAATCAAATCACTATTCCAAAATGCACTTTTTGTAAAAAAAAATGGACATTAAACGGGGCTCTTAATGTTTTATTTTTGACAATGATCGATGATGCACAATCGTCTGTGCTGACCCAAAATTCTAGTTCCGTCGTCGCCCATGAAGAATGCTTTTGGTCCAGACAACTTTTGACGACCATGCTGCATCATCCGGCCAGTTCACTATTCAAAAGAGTAATAATTTCACCGACCAACGTTTGTTTTTAACCGTGTTACTGTGTTAGTCAACTTGCTAGATAACCTATTCAACTTTACACCTCGAGACACAACAATTGATACTGAAATTCATGCAAAAAGACAACCGTAACATGCAAATAAATTGAAGTAAAATAGTCGATAAAATTATAAAAATTATTATTGGAGTTAAGAGTTCGGAGCCGGCAAAGTTGAACTCTTTTATATTATCACGAGTAAGGTCTATTAAGGTCTATCCATCCAGAAGACGTGTTGACTAATGAGTGCTCATTTGGTCAATTTTAACCTACGTTACTCTATTTTATATTCGTCTACTTTGTTATATTCAAAGACGTTATTTAGGGGACGTTTAATGCACATTATTGAGAAAAGAATTCGTGTGTTGTGATGGAAAATATGTGGTTAAAAAATAAGAAAAAAATTTGAATTTGATTGTAATATTAATTTATTGAAAAATGTGTTGTTGAAAATGAGCTTTGAAAAAAATGAATTTGAGAAGAATATGGATCTACCTAGGGCTTAATTCAGGTTTTAAGGCTCGAAGTCTTTCATGCTTAGCATTGGGAAAGGCTAATATATACGTGTTTGAATTACTCATCTTGAAAAGTTGATCTTTTAAAAAGAAACTACAAGTCTTTTATATGATATCAAATTTCATTAAATTCAAACGAATAATTTAATCCAATAAAGTCTCAAAAGAGTACATGAATTTTAAGATTGATCTACTCAAACGATCTATCATCTTGCAGGACATGTTCAAGGATAAATCTCACACATACTATTTATCAAAATATAAATCAACATAAAAATGTTTGATTATTTCTCTTGATAAGATTGATTTTTTTTAAATGAACTCGAATTTAAACACTTAACATGAATTTTTGTGACAATTAAAGCATGACTTATTGGATCACTCAACACAATTAAAATTTAATAATGGAGCCCTTGAAGAGGACATACCAAATAAATTTAACATTAATACATTTTTCGATTATCCGAAAAAACAAAGTGGTATACATTAAAAGTCATAGTCATACTATTAATTAATAAATAAATTAATTAATAATTAGAAATTGTCTTTTTCTTTGTTAAATACACCATCACATGGAGTGTCCCAAGAAAAATATACATGAAAACATAATTTAACATATACCTTTTTTTTAAATGTCCCAATCCTTGGAGGAATCTTATGGGTGCATATTGTTTATATTCAACTTGGAAGTACCAAATTAAAAAGTTAACAACTTAAGAAAATGATTATTTTTCTTATCTTTAAACGAAAGTAAATTTTATTCAAAATGAAATTTCGATATTAAATAAAATTAGAACTATCATTCAATCATGGTTTTTTTAAATGAACTCGAATATAAATACTTAAACATGAATTTATGTGACAATGACTAAAGCATGACATATTGGATCACTCAACACAATTAAAATTTAATAATGGAGCCCTTGAAGAGGACATACCAAATAAATTTAACATTAATACATTTTTCGATTATCCGAAAAAACAAAGTGGTATACATTAAAAGTCATAGTCATACTATTAATTAATAAATAAATTAATTAATAATTAGAAATTGTCTTTTTCTTTGTTAAATACACCATCACATGGAGTGTCCCAAGAAAAATATACATGAAAACATAATTTAACATATACCTTTTTTTTAAATGTCCCAATCCTTGGAGGAATCTTATGGGTGCATATTGTTTATATTCAACTTGTAGTACCAAATTAAAAAGTTAACAACTTAAGAAAATGATTATTATTCTTAAATTTAAATGAAAGTAAATTTTACTCAAAACATATTTTCGATATTAAAAAAAGTCAAGAACTATCATTCAATCATGATTATGTTTATTAGGGACGACAAATCCTTGTCCCTCTTCCCATTGAAAATTATCAGGAGGGGTATCGCTATTTTTAACGTATCCCTATTTTATAACATTTTTTTTAAAATATTTATTAACTTTTTAAAATTGCATTTAAAAACATAAAAAGAATATAATAGTTGTTGCCAAGAGCATGATTACGGTCTCCGTTCCTATTAATTTCAAGACTGACCACATAATTCTCATTCAAATTCAAGGCTGAACATTTTGTCATTCTTAATTTTTTTTTTTATATTTATGCAATTTTTATATACATATCTAAGATTTACTTATTCAACCTTTTTTTAATCTTCTCCCGTATTGATCATTTGGTAGATAAAATATAGAAACTTTGAAGACAAAATATGTTATGTGATTAATATAAACTGAACATTTCATTTCTTATTAATTTATTAATTCGAAAGAAAAAATTATAAAATAAATACCCATTCTCCAGCTTTTCTAGAACTGGAAAAGTGCCCGCGGATGGAACTGGGAAAGTCCAAATTCAGCGTCTGACCATTTACCACTAAAATTCCCATAAAATATTTTATTTTTTTAACCATAAAATTTGTCGTCATTTTCTGTATCGCACTATAAAAATTAAAACCCACCAAACCATTTCATAAATTCTTAAACCCAAGAAACCCAAAAAGTCTATAGATTTTGGTCTTTAGATTTTCAGTGTTTAGATTTTGGTCCAATTTTCTTCTTTTGTTTAATTCCTTAAGTGGGCTGTTTTTTCTTGGAAGAAAGAAAATCTTGGTATTGAGAATTATTAGTTCAGTTTATTTTCAGTCTTTCACAAGCATTCTAAATTGAAATTTGGTTCAATTTTTTTAAATCTTTGTTTTAATTAAGTGGGCTTTTTCTTTTTCCCTCTTTTTTTTGCTTGGATAAAAAGAAAATCTTGATATGGAGAACACGTTGGGTTTGCTTAGAATCACTATAAAGAGAGGCATAAATCTTGCTAAAAGGGATGTCCGAAGCAGCGATCCTTACGTTATTGTTCAGCTGGGAAAGCAGGTTAGTCAAAGATTTTGTACAGTTTTAAATGTTTTTGGTTAATCCGGAGCAGCGATCCTTACGTTAATGCTTTTATATGTTTCTTTTCTGTATAGTTAAATCTCTGCACAGAGAGATTTTCGAGAGTTTTAATTGCTTTTAGATAATATATTGACGTTAAATGCTTTTGTATGTTTTTCTTTTTTATAGGTTGACTGTGTTAGATATATATAAAATATATTATAAAATGTTTGAGTGGTGAAAAGTGTGAAATACTGAAATTTATGTGGGAAATCTGCTGTTCAAAATATTTAAAAGTCCATGATTAGACTTCCAGGCTTCTTTGTTAAGTTTTTTCTTTCTTTCTTTTTTTTTTTTTTTTTGGGTCAAACTAGCTTGTACAAGAATGGGCAGTCATTGGATGGTTAATTGAAATCATAAAAACCTCATAAAATTACTTTTTTTTAAAAAAAAAAAATTGAATTCTAACTTTTTAATTGAAGGCAGTAATCCTATTTATACATAAGGGTGGCATGGAACAGAGACAAAAAAAAAAAAAAGGAAACGAAATGAAAAGGAATTCAATTATTATAATCTTTCTGTGTTCCAACTCATCATCATGTACATCATTATGTACAAATAACATTACTTTAAAAGATTTTGGCTATATATATGAATAAGGCTACTTATATATAAGGAGTTATATAATGGTTTCAATACAGAGTGTCAAAAATAGAGTAGAGATTTTTTTATTTTATTTTTTTAAAAATTTGGTAGAAAAATTATGATCCAATCACATCTCACTACATCGTGTATGTAAACCATTATATATATGTAGCACATCGCACAACCTCTCTATATAAAAAAAACACATTGAAATCATTCTTCAGGTTTTGTAATTTCTAAAAAAACTCGTTTAATTTTTTATTTTATTTTGAAATATTGTTCTAGAGCACTATTAAGAGTTCTGGAAATTGCTTGTGATTACTGCACAAGTGACTCGATCGCTGTATCTTGGGAGTGATTATTCAAAGAGTTCATAACAGTTTACAGAGGGCAATTTTACTTTAGGACATCGTACTGGTACAAATCTCAATTGGACAAGAAGTTTTCTTCTCCATTTTAATTGTTGTTGTTGAAAAGTATCTGCAACTAATTTTGTCCAACATATTGATTGTTAAGTTATAATCTCTATTCGAGTTGAGTTCACTATTGTATATCCAACGAGCTCTTGATATACGGAGAGAGATATTGGACAGATTATGTTTTTTGATAATGTGGATGTTTCTTGTTTTTGTATCCTCTCTATTTATGGGTTGATTATCCAATTGAGTCCTATCAAACAGACCCTAAATGTAAATAGAGATTTTGGGCAGTTGAAAATGCTCTGATTTTGTTATGAGATGTAAACAATTTTATTGAAAAGCATAACTCTATCGAGTGAACTTTATTATGTGATGTGGTCTCGGAAGTTTCCAATGTTCTTTTCTTTTTTTTCTTTAGTTTGGAGGTCCAATGATCTCTTCCTAATTTTGCTTAGCTTTAGATTAATGGGCAAAAGCATAGCTAGGTGTTTTACGATGTTTTTCTTCAACAACTGTTAATATTGTCGATTATACTATCCACTCCACCTTACCAGCATGCCATTTTCTTTACTTAATTCGAGGAATCATTGTACTTCAACCAAAAAAAGGGGGGAAAAATGCTTAGCGTGTGAGGAAATAAACATTAATAATTCATTTGAGTTTCCTTTCTTTTCTCTTTACCACACGTAATCCACTCCGTTAGAATCTGCTTTGTTTTGAGGTAATTGAAAATAGTAAACCTTTTCTTTTTATAATTCTTTTCCCAGAATAGATTATGGAGTCACGTCTATTTTATGAAATTATTGAAGTTTCTGATGTATAGAATATTGAGTATATTGATGGCGGATTTGGTTTGTTCGGCCCGTGGATGTTTCCCTTCATCTTGGAGGGGTTTGCCACATTAAAATCGGTACTTTCTTGTAGTTGATTTTTCTTGTATTGGTATTGCTGGTAAACTGGCTTGTTGGATTGAATTAGAAATTCCTATTTTACACCTATGTTTATTTTTGGCTTTTTTACTTCTGTTAATGTTTATGTGAATATAGCTATTGGAGCCTAATGCTAATTTAATTAAATGTAATTATTTGATCAGAAATTAAAGACTCGAGTTGTGAGAAAGAGCCTCAATCCTGAGTGGAACGAGGAACTGACGCTAATGATTGCTGATCGTAATCTTCCAATCAAGTTGGTAAGTTTTGTTTTGTTTATTTATTTGCATCATAAAATTAGCCGTTATTGTTGACTTTTATTGGACGAGTGAGACCCAATAACGGCTATATTTTCAATTTTAATTGGATTTTAAGTTTAGCCAAACATGCTCTGAATTAGCATTTAGCATAACTAAATATTCAACTCTTAGCATAATACAATCTGGATCATCCTAATTTTTTAGCTTGTCCCCTTCGTATTTTACCTGAAAGTCTTCAAAAAACATATGGAACTTTTATTGTGTGTAGATAATTTAGTAATGACTAGAAAAAGATAAATGTTGGTAATCGAACTCGTAATTCTACAATATTCATAATGATTCTTGTTTGGACGGTGTAGAGCCTAATTATACTGTTAACTTATCTCCTTGACACTGTTAAGATTTGAAGTTTCATTTTAAAAGGTTAACGTTATTAAGAGGATTAGCCAAAACTCTTATAAATTGGTCGATGCTTTCATCTTTATTCGACATGAGATTTTATCTCTTGACATTCCCCCGCAAGATGGTGGCTCATTTGAGCAGACCGATTTTGAAATCCATGTGCTCAATTTTTTTTAATTCTTAATCGGATCGAATTGCTCGTCGAAGTTTAACGGGCTCTGATACCATGTTAAGATTTGAGTTCCATCTTAAAATGTCAATTTTATTAAGAGTAGTCCAAACTCTTATAAATTGGTTTATGTTTTCATTTTTAGACGTGAGATTTTATGTCTTGATGGACACTGTGATATTAGAGGGGTATAGTGCCATTCCATATATGTTAAGTTGCACTTATATTGCTACTATATGAAGGATTTTAGGGGGTTAGTTTTGTGTGTGAAAGACGTGGGGGAGGGGGGGTGGAACTTAAATTTTTCTTCTCCATTTCTCTGAAAACCACCACCAGCAGCAGACTAAATTTGAATCCCCCCTCTAGATACGCGTGTTTGTGTTGCTTGTTTTCAAATCCAGTCTATTTATTGCAGCTCTAGTAAGTAGGGATATGGGCTTAACCCCTCACGATTCTTCTGTTAATCTGTTTATTTCATTGTAGGAAGTTTACGATAAAGATACGTTCAGTCTAGATGACAAAATGGGAGATGCAGAAATTGACATTAAAACATTTGTAGAAGCTGCAAAGATGGACTTGCAAAATATCCCAAGTGGATTCATAATCGCAAAAATAAAACCAACCCAAGAAAACTGCATAGCCGAAGAAAGTTCTATAATCTGGGAAAATGACAAAGTAATCCAACATATGTTGTTGAGACTTAGAAATGTTGAGTGTGGCGAAATTGAGCTCCAGTTGCTGTGGATAGATATCCATGGTTCGTGAGGTTTGTAGATTGCTACTGTGGCTGGCTCCTTCGAGCTTAGCATCATCAGGTCCTTCACTGATAACTTTCGCACATTATTAAAAGAAACAGTATGTCCTTGATCGGGATCATAGTCAAAAGGCGTGTATAAATTAGATTTGGGAATTTTTGTGTTGTATTCTTATTACGTGAAAATAAGTGGTGAATATATATGTTTTAACAATTTTCTTTTAGCGATTAACTCATATTATGTTAGTAGTGAAAACAGAAATGTGTCTTGAAAAATTTCACCACGTTCACGTTTATGTCCACCTTCACCTTCACCACAATCACCCGATCGAAACCCCATCTCACCACCATTACTCCCATTTATGCTATCCAAATCTAGAGATGTTTAGGGTTGTACCATCACCCCCAGAAGGAATTTACCCTATTATTTTAGGATTTGGGATTGAAAATTTAATGTTTTTATTTTGGGTAGGATTTTGAAATAAAAACAATTAGCAATAGAAATAAAAATAGGAAAAATAAAAGACACACCAACTCCCGCACATAAACGAAAGAATGATTAGCTACATAGCCAATGAGGTGGTCCATAGGAGAGACTCAAGTTTGAGTTTGAAAATTCCTGTTGAGCGGTCTATCAATTAAGCATTGCTTCAAAATCTGTGTTATCTTAGTATTTGCTGAATAATTTTTTGACTTCGGCGGTACTTTTCTCCAGCCAATAGCTTGTTGGACACTATCACTTCATTCGTTGGTTTTGTGCACACTCTACTTGCTTTAGTGCTTGTCCTGGTACACTCTTGGGATGGATATACAAATGAGAAAAATAAATGACTATCAACATTTCAAACTTGACAAATTTATGAAATTCTTTCAAAAATCAGATGATATTAATTAAATAGATAATTAAATAAGTTAAGATCACAATAACATATAATTTATGATAACAATTACGTGTTAGTGACAATCACAAAATGTCACAATCACAAAAATACAAAACTTGGATTACAATTATATATTTAGTCACAAATCACACATTTTTATGAGTTATAATTTATTTATTAATCATAAATTATAAAATTATTTGGTCACAACTTATGTATTAGTTACAAATTATCGAATTAATTGGTCACAATTTATTTAGCTGTCACAAATTACCAAATTAAATGATTATAATTTATTTATTGGTCACATATTACCAAATTAACTTGTCACAATAATCCAATAATCTTATCACAAATTACCCTTCATCTACTCCACCTGACCTTACCCACACTCCATCATTGTTGACACCACCCAAAATTCTATCTTCGCTTGACACCACAAATCACCACCACCATCGTCGCCGCGACAGCCGCACCACTACAATCTCCACATCTTGCACCAACAACCATCACCACCACCCAGATCGCACTATACAGACACAAAAATCATACCAACAACCATTATATCCATCAAATATCATCATCTAACACTGTAGCTAGCACCATGTGGTGCGTATAGTGGAAGCACATTGCAGCGAATAACAACGTGACATCACTGCCGCTCTTGTAGTAGCGGGTGCAGCAAAAGAACGGTGATGAGCGTTGTTATCACAGCTGCACCCATCTCCGGGTGCATACACACGACAAGCATGCTACTGTCGACCTGTGATTGATTATAATTTTAAAATTTTGATTATAACAAACAAGTTAATATTGTTTACTAACAATTGAATTTTAGTGATCATAGTATTCAAAGCATCCAATGATAGATCGATTGATCGCCGTCAAAATATCAAAATCAAGACAATCAAATTGGCGCACAATGAAGGTTAAGATCGAATTTAAATCTTTCAAACATCCAAGACAAGATCATTCAACAAGAGTTAAGAGCCAACTTCAAAGAAATTTCAAGATTAGAGTTTAAAAGCCGAACTTCAAAAAATAGAAAAGAAAAGATCAAGACGAGAGGCTAAGAACCAAATTTCAAAGAAATGTCTTTTTAGACCAAATGTAAATGTACTAAAACTTTGATTTTTAGTAATGAACCATAAAAGTTTAAAAACATTTTGTTCACTAAAAACTATTTTGATTATCATTTACATAAAATGTTTTGATCAAAGATAAAAGTAATTTTGAAAATGATATTTGAACTTATGGTCCGTTTGATTGTAAATGCGGAATTTGAGTGGAAAGAAAATTAATTACAGGAAATTGAATTGTCTAAAATTTGTTTTACTGAGAATTGTAATTAAATGTGTTTGATTGGTATAGTTTTCCACCTAGAAAATGTTGAAAGTTTGGTGTCCGTTTGACTTTGTTTTTCATGAAAATTGTCCATTAAATTGATAATTTCTTTTACCATTTGGTCTAGAATTTGTTCCCATTGCAACAAAAAAAAAAAAAAAATTACCATATCGATACTATTCGTTTGACTTCATTTTGTATGGAAATTGTTAATAAAAGTGATAAATTTTTCATCATTGTGTCTAAAATTTTTTCCAATTGCGAAAAAAAAAAATAAAAAAAAAAAGGATAACCTGGAGGGAATTCATTTTTAACAAAACCATGGAAATTGTGCTTGTGTGAGGGAAACGAAGAAAACCATTTCCAAGGAAAATTATTGCTATCAAACATTGCAAAAGTGGAAGTTGGAATTGGTTTTCCATTTTTCATGGAAAATTTTGCACAATCAAACATAGCCTTAGTTCATAATTTTAAAAATATCATTTACCTTGAAAAGCTAGGTGAAAACACTTTCCAAAAATTCACGCTTTTCAAAATATTCGAATCGGATCAAAAGGGGCCAAAATGAGAAAATTGATCGTACCAGTCGAGAACTGGAGGTCAACTGATTAGACCTGGCAGCGATCGACAAACGGATCATTAGGTCGATCGAAAATATAACGGTTTGAAATTTGACAATTCCTTCTCTATCCAACGACCATATTGTTCCGATCGATTGAACCATTATTTGAACTCCTAGAAAGTTTTGCGAAGTTTTCTCTATAAATTGGTTCTCTTTTTGCATTCAATGTAAGACCTTTCAAGTGCATAAAAGAGAAAAATATGTAGAGCAAATCTTTGAGTTTACATAGCATTTATCTCTTCTACTTTTTCATATTGAAAAACTTTGATTGATTGAATCAAATTCTAAAATTATTATATTCATCAAAGTTTTTCATCACTCCCTTGATACTTATCTTATTGCTATTATTCATAAAAGGAAAATATATTTTGAGAAAATCTTTGAACTTATATCACATTCATTTCTTCAACTTCTTCATATGTAAAATTCTGATTGATTGAATCAAACTTGTTAAATCATTATATTCATCAAAATTTCTCATCTCACTTTTGGTACTTAATTTATTGCTATTATTTATAAAAGAAATAAGGATTTTTGAGCAAAATATTTAAAATTACATAGAATTTATTTGTTTTACTTCCTTATATCAAAAATTTTGATTGATTGAATTAAAATTTACAATTAGCATATTCATCAAAGTTTTTTATTTAACACTTGAACTATTGTTTATTGCTATTCATTGAAGTGTTAGTCTCTCTTAATACTTATTATTTATATAATTTATTGATAGATGTGTATTCATTGTAAAACCATTTCTGTAAACTTGTGGGATCATATTGAAGTACCTTGAAAACTCAATAGTATAAGGATCGGTGCTCCTTATTGTAAGTTAACATGTAGATCATCTTAAGATCCCTTAAAATTTCAATATCGTATAAAAATCGGTGCTTCTTATTTGTAAGTTACTAGAAGCATTATAAGGGTTTGGATTGCACCATAAATTAATAAATATAGTGAAAAGACTTTTCTCGTGACGAAGAGCTTGGTAACGGAGGGCATAGATCATTGGTTTGGATTGAACTTTCACAATTATATTGTTTGCATTAGTTCTAAAAGTTACTAGTTCGGCCCAACTAACACCTAGAAGGAGGTGAATAGGTGTATATACGAAATTTAAATTTACCAAATAATAATTGAAACAAGTTACAGTTATTAATTAATTCAGATGAATTCACTTGAACAACTATTCTACGTTGAATTACCTTAGTTAATAAAATACTAAAAAATAAATAACACTTGAAAATTGTTGACGGAGAAAATCCGTAAGGGTAAAAACTTCGGGCCCAAGTTAGTAACAATCCATTATAAATGAATTAACTTACAATACTATCAAACTCGAAAAACTCTAGTAATCTCTGACCTCCTGACTATAATTACCATAGCCCTCCTGGATTGTGTGCTCCTGCACCAACTCCTGACCTTCTAAATTCGTCTATCTTCTGTGGATTAATGAGAACTCCTCGTTCTCCAAGAACTAGAAACTTCAATCACATTCCTTGATCTTCAGAACTCTGACAGATGTTATGGATGTAAGTGGTTTGGTGTTTGCTTAATGTGGGGTTGATGTTTTTCAATGCAATGATGAACTCAATATAAAGGTTGAACTCTAAGAATAATATGGAAGAATCAATTTCTTGTTTCTCTCAATGTTCAACTCACGTTTTTTCGAACGGTGGCATGCATATATATAATGTAGATGTTTTGGATAGTATATGCCGGATAAAAATCTTGAAAAACGTGAATTAGGTTTTCCCCGAATACACTGTTACTCGAGCGACATCTCAGCGACAGGCGAGCGATGATGTCTCGCTCGAACGAAGCCCAGGAGACAGGCAGACGATATAGCTTCTGCTTTTACCACTTGAGCATCAGCTAGGCGATATGCTAGTGAAATTGCGGCGACTTTTTTCTTCTCATTCCATACTCGAACTCTAGGATTTCTAACTAACCACTTGACACTTTGACTTTTAAAAACTCTTTTACAACAATAGTTTTGTCCAAAGATTGCCTAGAACTTTAAAACCTAACAAACTCTCCTTTTGAAAAAAAAACTCAAATACGGAGTGTAAAAGCATATGAAACAGTCACAAGAATAAAAACATTTGAGACTTTTATTTATAAATTTAACAACGTACCAACTAAATTAAGATGTAATATCAATATAAGCTAACACATCAAAACCAAACATTGATATTACTAAATATCAAAACTTAATCTAACTAAACATTCAAAAAATCATCTCCCCCTTACTACAAACTCTCCAAAATTCAAAATTAAAATTTAAACACATCTCATTCATCTCTCCTCCTTTTTGCCATAAATGACGAAAGTAACAACAATATATAATAACTCAAAGATGCAGTTGATAGCATGCACAAGCATAATCAATGATCAATAAACTTTCTCACATACTCAATTCAAGTCTAAATTGAGTAAATTGTATAAGTGACTCATGTGTGTTAAGTGTCATTAATCCGTCGTGATCAAGACTCCAAACCTTATATTTTGTGAGAAAATACATGCTAAAATATCACTGTTAAATAAGTTTATTTTTTTACTAATGAAAGTCACACCAATAATGCATATTAGGACCTTTAAATGAAACTCATTTTCACGAAAATTTATTCTTTTATCCCCTAACTTTGAGCATATATATATTTTCACACAATTTATACTTTCTTTTTAAGCTCATAATTTTTCTTTTCAATTTTTTACATCTTATGTGCATATACTCCATTAAGGGACTAAGATGACATCTGTAACAAGTTTTGGGCCGATGACTCTAAATTAGTTGACTATAGGGTATCAGGTTATTAGAATCCCCTCGATCTTAATTACTCGAGTCAAATAGGTTTCAAAGAAGAGTATAAGATGAAATATTTTTATTTTATTTAAGAGGATATACTCGAGTGTAGGTCTACTAAATTAAGGTTAATCCATGTTCAAGGTCACGTTACCAACAGATGACGACCATCCAAATCTCACACATGGGGTCAAGATTTATTTACAAGATCATAGTGTATGTAGTTTAGATGGTACGTGAAGAAACCTATACTAAATACTCCATATAAACCTAAACAAAGTAATGGAAAATATGCTACAACACATCAATTAAACTCATACTTGATCACAACATACACGTTCAAGTAAATATTATATCATGTTGTAGTAAAAAAATTTCACCCATTTTTTTTATTTTTAAAATTTTTTTATATAAAAATAATCAAACTACCTAAAAAAAAAAAAAGATGCATGCAATAATGAATGAATAAATTAAAAAGTATAAGCATGCATCAAAAGTACCTAATCAATTCGGTATACAAACGCTCTTATCTTTAAGAGCTCCGTGATCAATTTCAAAATTTTCAAAATCACTTTTTTTCAACCAAACTTGTCTAGTGGAAGACTTATTTCGAGCTAACAGTGTCATTAACTTGGTCAAATGACCTACTTGATTAGTGAGGAAATCAATTTGATTATCAAAATCCTGATTTCTAACTCTAGTGAAATCCTGATTTCAATTTCTATTCAGGAATTTACAACACCTAGACCTTATATGTCATAACTCACCACAATTGAAACAGGTAGGGATAAACCTATGTTCAAAGGTATGTGGTCGTTGATATCTATTCTTAGGTTGGTAAGTCCTATGCTGTCTAGTAGGCTTCTATCCTATGATACCTTTATTCTTGAGTTCAGGATTAGGAACACACGTATAGTGGTTGGTGTAGGGATAAAAATAGTTTTGAAAGTACTAGCCATATTATGATTGGTCTGATTATATCTTAGACCTCCCTTATTCCTTGTAAGCTTGTTCAACATCAAAAGACTGTCCAATTTTTGAGATCCACTAGAGAAAGCAATAAATTGAGACTTGGAATCTTCAAGTTCGCTCAGAAAGTTCTTAACCTGGATTTCTAATTTCTCATTCTCAGTGGTCAGCTTACTCAGATTTTTGGTTGAATTCTGAAAGTTAGCTATGGGTTTCTCTCTATCTCAAGTTCATTAACCTTCTTCAATACGGCTTTATTGATCTTCTTTATCTTAAAACTCTCTTCAAATAATTTTTTATAAGCCTCGCCAATCTCATCATCATCTTCAGAATCTTCCTCAGATGGCTCACTACTATCTACTTCATATCCCTTCACACCGTCCTTATCAGATTCACTTTTAATCCTAGCTGTGAAAGCCATAAACTTTTCACTCTTCTCAAGTGTAGACATCTCACTTTGATTATCCGAGCTAGACTCGTCATTAGTGAGAGTTGCATTCATAACTTTATCTTTATTTCTCTTATCATTAGGGCACTCATTTCTATATTGGCCAAAATCTTGACACTTATGACATCTAACTAACTGAGATTTTTTACTAGAACTCATAGCATTAGCCTTATCACACTTATCTTTTTAAAATTTACTAGGTAGATCCTTCTTCTTTTTTTGAGGTTTTTTCCTATTCTTGAGAACTTTTTGGAATGTCTTTATCAAATAAGCTATCTCATCATCCCTAAGGGTCTCAGTGTCAGTAGTCTCATACTTTTCTTCCTTAACGGTGTTCAAGGCTATAGATTTAATCTTCTTCGATTGAGATATGGCGAGTTCATAGGTTTGAAGGGATCTAACATTTCTTCTATCTTAATTGTATCTAGGTCCTTGCTCTCTTCAATCGTAGTGATCTTAGGTCTAAACCTCTCAGGTAAGGATCTAAGGATTTTTCGAACTATTTTAGACTCATGGATTTTTTCACCTAGATTGAAACTAGAGTTCATTATGTCATTCAACTTCTCATAGAATTCATCAAACGATTCATCGTCCTTCATTCTAATTTCTTCAAACCTATTGGTTAACATCTCCAGCTTGGAGTTCTTAACATTTTTAGTTCCCTCGTGTATGGTCTCAAAAATATCCCAAACCTCTTTCACAATTTCACACATCGATACTCTCTTAAAGTCTTCAGCAAACATAGCCATAAACAGGGCATGAAACCCTGTACTATTCCAGTTGCACTCTACTAGTTCATCATTGGTCCAAAGAGAAATGTCTGTGGGGGTAACTACACTTGAAACAGCAGATGAAGGGACGGTCCAGCTATTTTGTATACTAACTCGAATTCGCTCATCTAGAGACTTAAGGAATACTCTCATTCTAACCTTCCAATATGCATAATTGGTTCCGTAAAAAAAATGGAGGTACGGAAAGAGATTGACTCATCTATATTAAATATGGGTCAAAAATTGAAATGAGGCTCTGATACCACTTGAAAGTTACTAGTTCGACCCAACTAACATCTAGAGGGGGTGAATAGTTATTTATGTGGAATTTAAATTTACCAATTTAATAATTGCAACAAGTCACATTTATTAATTAATCTAGATGAATTCACATGCACAACTATCATATGTTGAATTACCGCAGTTAATAAAATACAAAAATAAAAAATCACACTTGAAAATTTTTTACGGAGAAAATCTGTAACTGGATAGAAACTCCAGGGCCAAGCCAGTAACAATCCACTATAAATGAATTAACTTACAATACCGTCAGACTCGACTAACTCTAGCACCTTGTGACCTCTGACTGTAATTACCAAAGCCCTCATGGATTGAGTGTTTCTGCACCAACTCCCAACCTTCTGAGTTCGTCTATCTCATGTGGATTAATGAGAACTCCTCGTTCTCCAACAACTAGAAACTCTGATCACATTCCTTGATTTTCAGAACTCTGACAAATGTTATGGAAGTAAGTGGTTTGGTGTTTGGTTAATGTGAGGTTGATGTTTTTCAATTCAATTCTGAACTCAATATGAAGGTTGAACTCTAAGAATGATATGGATGAATTAATATCTTGTTTCTCTCATTGTTCAACTCACGTTTTTTCAAATGGTGGCGTGCATATATATAGTTTAGAGGTTTTGGGTAATATGGGCCGGATAAAAATCTTAAAAAACGCGAATTAGATTTTCTCGGGATACACTGTTGCTCAAGCTATAGCTCAGCGATAGGGGAGCGACGATGTCTCACTCGAGCGAAGTCCGGTGACAAGCGAGTGCCACAGCTTCTGTTTTTACAGCTCGAGCATCAACTGAGCGATAGGCTAGCGAAATTGCAGCGAATTTTTCCTTCTCGTTCCATACTCGAACCCTAAGCCTTCTAACTAACAACTTGACACTTTGACTTTAAAAAACTCCTTTATATCAATAGTTTTGTCAAAAGATTACTAACAACTTTAAAACCTAACAAGCTCCGTATTACAAATCAAAGTCGGTTCAATCTAATCTACCCAAAAACCAACTGACTCGGCTGAATCTTGCTTTCCTTTGTCCAACCTGTTTTCTGAAAAAGAAAACTCAAATATCAAGTGTAAAAGCACTTGAAACAGTAATAGGAATAAAATCATTTGAGACNTTAGTCATTTTTGGACTATCAATTGCAGCCTCAAAGAGCTATGGCCTACTTGTAGAATGAAGCAATCAGGGAAGTGGAGAAAAATAAATAAATGTTAAGGTGGGTTGTGTGGAATCGGGTAGGATGTGAGACATCTGATTTTCGTTAGAATAGCTATATCATCTAATTGTTGAAATGGAAAGTTAAAAGTTAGGGTTTGAGGTAATATTCTGTAAACAAAATGAAAAGAATGAACTTGACATAATTTCATCTTTGTAAAACGTTTTGTCCAAGCCCAAACTATTTTGAAGTTTTGCATAATTCTTTCCAAGTGAAGTTCATAAAGGCTTACCCTTAAAAGGAGGATTCACCAAACAATTGAATTTTGGGCTTGGTTAGTCCAATTACAGGATGTTGGAACATTAAATTTCCTTCAACAATCAAGTTGAAGTACATCTCGTATCTAGAGATGTCAATCGAGTCGAGTGGCTAGTCGGCTCGTACTGTTCATGCCCACGAGCCGCTCGGGCTTGTCAAAAGACAAGCCCGAACTCGAGCCGAGCGGATCGGATCGTAGACTAGCCGAGCTCGGCTCGGCTCGTTAAGAGGCTAGCGCTCGTGGGAACGAGCCCACGAGCCGAGCTCTTGGGCTCGTGAAAAAATATTTAAAAAATAAAAAAAAACTAAGAAAAATAAATTTTTTTTTTTGACGAGCCACGAACCTAGCCGAGCTGGTTCGTGAGCTCGCGAGTGGGCCGAGCTCGAGCAAACGAGCCACGAGCGGCTCGGCTCGTGAGCTTGTGGCTCGTTTCTCCACGAGCTCGAGCCGAGCTCGTGGCTTAAAGGGTCGAGCCGGCTCAGCTCGGCTCGGCCCATTGACAACACTACTCGTATCCAAACCCTAGCAGAATATTGGTCTAAGCCTATTCCTTTTTAAATCTAATCACATGTACTATGCTAGTCATACCTATGAAAAAAATAGTTAATGCAATTGAAGTTGAAATGTATTATAAACTACAGACAAAGTGATTTTTTTTTATGAAGATAGATAAATCTATTTTATTTTAGGGATAATAGCAATAACGGTTCCAATCCTATCTACATTCGCAGACCTTACCTCAATCTTCAGTTTATACCATCCACAGTCTCAAATTTTTCATTTTATTGCAGCAAAATGATAAATGGATGATCGTTAGTTGATCAAAAAAATGGATTTTGATCAAATCTAAAAATGACAAAATAGTAAATTTGCTATTTCCATTTTAAAACAATTTAAAAAATAAAAGGAACATTTCCACCCCACCCACAAAAAAAAAACCAAATCAATCCAGCTCGTTGTCACCACTTCTTTCCAAGAAACCCTATCATGAGCAACCGTTCATTACATTTTGAACTTACCATTTGTCTTGATTTATTGATTTTTTTGTTCTTTTCTATGGCCTTCCACGTCTCCCCAAAATTTCCTAATTCTGACCTAATATAGGTCTCCCAGTTGCCCAATTACTACTCGAAAATAGTTGTTATCTCGTCGGAGTCCGACGACCTCTAGTTGGATAGTTTATGATTGTCGGTTTTACTGCCAGGACGATTGAGCATATGGTTATGTTTTCCGTAGATATCGTTTACCCCAAAAAATGTACCAATGATTTGCCCAACACATCCTAAGACCTCTCACGTCCACGCAAGCTGAAATCCGGCACACTTGGACAAACCGTTGGTTGCACATGGCCTTCTCCGGTGGTCAAGTAAACTCGATGAATAAATTTGGGTATGTGATAACTTTGAACGTGAACCTTCAATCAATCAAAAGGGGGTCGACTTGGGAGTAGGTAGCTGAAAATATATGTAGCAAGAATATAGCTTTAATAGTCTGAACTTGCATTAGCCTTGAATGACACTAAGTGTGAGCTTTTATACTTGAGTTAGATAAATGAGGCCCGTCGGATAATAGGGTACGTGGCCTCATCAGATTGATTGACCCTTCTTGTTGCACACATCAATCAATCAATCAAGGCATTAAATGCTAAGACCTCTTTTGTATCCATAAGTTTAACTTTTGCAATTGGGATTTGACCGTGTAGGAATGTAGATGAATTGTCTTGTCAATCATTTCACCACAACATCTATTAAGGATCTTGCCACCACCTTGTCAGAATCGGCTCTTACACGGGGCGTTTGCCCAAATGGGGTCGGTCAGATTTCGTTCCATGGCGAAAGGGATCACCTCCATATATATATAACAGGGTCATCCATGTTGTTGTGTAAGGTGTGTGGCCTTTAACTTATCTTATGAGTAACAACAGTCCCCAAAGTCCAGGTATGAATATTTATATGATGCGTTGACATTCTAGTGTAAAAAAGAAAAAATATTTCGTTAATTGAAGCTTGCGACGGGGCATATGGATATATGGCGAGGCTCTGGAAGTAAAAGGCGAGCCTATTTGATAACTGAATCTTGTGATAAGGCTGAAGGGGCCAGGCGAGGCCCTCGAAGTACATATCGAGCCCTTTTAGGAGCCGAAGCCTGTGTTAAGGCTGAAATGCCCTTGGCGAGGCCCTCGAAGCACATATCGAGCCCTTTTAGGAGCCAAAGCCTGTGTTAAGGCTGAAATGCCCTTGGCGAGGCCTTTGAAGCATATATTGAGCCCTTTTAGGAGCTGAAGCTTGAGATAACGTTGAAAGGCGCTGGGCGAGGCCTTTGAAGCATATATCGACCCCTTTTAGGAGCTAAAGCCTGTGTTAAGGCTGAAAGGCGCTGAGCGAAGCCCTTGAAGCATATATCGAGCCCTTTTAGGAGTTGAAGCCTGTGATAAGGCTAAAAGGTGATAGACGAGGCCCTTGAATATATATCGAGTCCTTTTAGGAGCTGAAGCCCGTGACAAGGGTGAAAGGCACTGGACCATATATCGAGCCCTTTTAGAAGTTGAAGTCTGTAATAAAGTTGAAAGGCGTTAGACGAGGACCTTGAAGCATATATCGAGCCCTTTTAGAAGATGAAGTCTGTGATAAGGCTGAAAGGCGCTGAGCGAGGCCCTTGAAGCACATATTGAGCCCTTTTAGGAGCTAAAGCTTGCCAGGTGGCGTGCTCTAATGATTTGAAGGGCACGTTGATTCCCAATAAAAATAGCTGGGTAGTGTGGCAATTTCCTAAGCTCGAGCTATGTGCACATTTAATGCGCAATAGTGATGATATTATCTTACATCTGGCAGGGCCTAAGCAAGTTTATGGCGCGTGTTCAGCACGGCTCAATTTGGGCCCTTGGTTTAAATTTTTATCAAGGGGTCCTTTGGTATTAACGTGACAGATAAGATTACAGGTGGATGACCTAAATTAAAGTGGAAGAGGATCCAACGGTAAGGGTTCATTCATTACGGATATATAAGAGGCCGAAAACCTACTTTTTTTTTTTTTTATCTTTTCTTCACTTTGTGAAAGTTTTAAACCTTGAGTGCTGAAAATATTCCTCCTTACCGTTGTATTTACCTTCTGTTTTCGGAGAGCAACTCCGTTCTATCTCATTCCCCAACATTTCGGATCTTGGGTCTTAGAGATTGTGTAAGTATCTATCACTATCGAGGCATTTCTTTCATCTGCTGAGTTAGATGGCTTCTTCCTAAAAAAAGAACGTGCTTGAGGGGTCTTCTGGGTAAACATAGCATTAATTTGTGCCGAGGTGGGTATTCATCCAGTGATCCCTACCAAACGGATCATGGAGGCAATGGGTGGCCCTCATAGTGCATGGATGATGCCAGAGGGCCCTATAAATTATAGCATTAAATGAGGGGCCTCTTTGTGGCCAACATATATAAAGGTGAGTGAGTTTGAGGGTTTCAGGTAGAAGTTTAGAATCACAAACAATATTGAGATGTTGGTACCGACCCCTGAGGAAAAAGCTTGTTTTCTTAGGGAATGGTGTGTTGCAGTGAGTGAGGCGATCCTGGATGCGGGATGAAACTGCCTCTACATCCCTTTTTTAGGTATATCCTTAAGCAATATAACTTAGCTCCTACCCAAATTAGTGCCCAATGCATGGAGCCAATTGGTAGGGACCTTTCTTCTTTGGAAGGAGGTCATTCTTGGCGAGGATATGCCCCCACATGTCTTCTAAACCCCTTTTCAACCTCAAGCCTCTAGTGGAGGGGAGTGATTGTAAGGGGTGGTACTAGAGGTATCAAGACGGACGGGCCGGCCAGACCCGTGAAAATCGGCTCGAATCGACCCGGGACCACGGGCCGACCCGTGACCCGAGCGGGCGGTTCACGGGTCAAGGAGATGTGACCAGCGGGCTTCACGGGTTGCACCTTCACGGGTCGCGGTTAACCCGCTGGCCCATGAAAAAAAAATTAAAAAATTTTGAAAAAAGGAGGAAGAGAGCCTTAAGTAGGTGCCAACCTAGTTTGGATGTACATAAACTATAAATTATAGTAAAAGTAGGTGCCAACCTAGTTGGGATGTACTTTGCAAAGTTATAAATAATTCATATAATATTAAATTTGAATTCTATGTAAACATTTCTTGGTATAAATATTTAAATATCATTTTGTTCAATTCTTAGTTTACATTTAACAAAAAAAAATATTTTTTACTATAAATATAAAAAATTCTATATTTTTATAATTTTATTTATACAATAATACGGGCCAAATCGGAACAAACCGCGACCCGCGCGACCCGTGACCCACATGGGCTCGACCCGGATGGGTCAGTGGGCAGGCCTGGGTTGTAGTCCAAACGCGACCCGTGACTCGCATGGGCTCGACCCGGATGGGTCAGCGGGCGGGCTTGGGTTGTAGTCTAAAATTTGTAGGCCGAACCGGAACCCGTAGCGGGCGGCTTTTTTTCACCGAGCTCATATGTTGGTGGGCCGACCCGGCCTGGACCACTCGAATTGACACCTCTAGGTGGTACTGTATGAACCCTTCGAGCCCACACGCTCCTTTCATTTGGGGGACCCCACCCTCTATTAAAATTTGGAAGTCATCTTGTTTTTGGGTTGCGGCAAACAATGGAAAGAGATGTGTCCCAGAGATCACCGCACCAACCTAATACCACGAGTACAGTGAGTTTAGCTTTCTTTTAGCGTGCTATTTCTTCTAGGGCTGGACAAAACTCTCAAACCGAATCAAGCGGTAGTTCATAAGTTAAATACCCGAACGGGTATGTGAATCGAGAACCAATGAGTTTGGGTCGGTTTTGGACTAAGAACCGAAAAATCGAATCTAAATAATTTTTTTAATTTTTTATATTGAATTAATTAATTTTTTTTAAACAAATTAGTAAATCTTGTTAGTTGAACATTTTTAGTTTATTTGTGTTTATTAATTGTACTTTTTCAATTATGTTTTTAGAGTTTCTTACTATGACAAGTTAAGCAATTTATGATTAAATCAAATAGTTGGTAAGTATTACCAATACTTTAAAATATTTTATTTTTATAACTTTTAATTTATATTTTATTTTCTTTATGCAAGCTGCTTCAAGTAAATGAACTATTGATATGGATCACCGATGTTTTAATATTAGTATCTACTTTTTGATTTTTGTATACATTGAATTAATCTTATTGGACACCTTGTTATTTATATGTTTTTAAATTGAGCTACGTTAGTCTGTAAAAGTTACAAATGAACATGTCATTAATTGTATTTATATAGTATTACTGTAAATGTTAAAAAAATTTAATTATGGTACGAAATCGAACAGAACCGAACGGTTCCATAATTATATTTGGACCCGACGGTTCCATTTATTAAATACCCAAAAATTTTGGGTCGGTTCGGTTCTCTTCAGAACCGAATCGAATCGACCCATGTCCAGCCCTAATTTCTTCAGTATATTAGCATTCTTTCAGTCTAATGCAAGCTTTGTACAATTGCAGTTAACCGGTTCGATCTCGAGTCATCTGGGCAATATACTAGCTTCCTGTAGAGAAGATGTACTTCAAGAACGTCATCAGCAAGTGAAACCTCTTCGTCACATACCAATTGATGGCTACAAAGTGTAAAACAAGATGGTTCACTTTCTTGCTTGTCAACCACTTTCTTCCATAGTTTTCCTAAATGTTTCTTTTTTTCTTGTAGGGCAACATGAAAAGTATGTGAAGCCTAACTTACTCCAGCTGAGGAGCCTAGGAGAGGCTCAGAAAAAGAAACCTTTGAATGCTGGGTCATCTACTTATAAGAACCAACAAGATGAGCTGGTCCAGCTCTCTGAGATGAATCTGCCACCTCCAGAGAAGAAGGGGGAAAAGAAAAAAGGAGAAAGGGAGAGGGGTAAGGAAATGGAGGCTCTCTTGGAGAGGTGTCCTAAGAGGAAGTTGGTGTTGTCGAAGAACACCGTGCCTGACCTTCCTCCTAAGCGTCAAATCACTATTGGGGAGTCACTTTGCCAACCCATCCATGCCGAACCCATTTCCTCCGTAAAGATTGTGGATGTTGAAGATATGGATGAGGAAGGGGCTAAGTTGGTGAGGACGAGGTGGGACAAAGAGGTGAGAAGTGTCATTTCTGAGGGAAAGGCTCAGAATTTCTTGGGGGAAAGGTCTGATGAAATTGCCTCCACTGTGATGGAAATGCTCCCCGTCGAGGTCCAAGGGGTTACAAGGGTCCACCACAAATATTGGACTGATAAGTATTCTTCATATGCTGAGACCTGTGACTCGGTGGACATGGTGGAAGTGAGTATTGCCCTATAGGCTCGCTCTCAAGGATTTTTTCTAAATGTTCAAATGGAACTAAGGTGACTGCAGGGCCTCAATAAGAAATACCTCACCAAGGTAGAAGATGATGAGGTGGCACTAAATAAGGCTAAGGCTGAGACGTCTTCGACTAATGAAGCCATGGAGGCCTCTAAGATGAAGCAGGCAGAGGCAAAGTCGAGAGTGGACGCAATTGCTAAGGAAAATGATGAATTAAAGAAGGAAGTCCACTTCTTCCAAGCCGAAGTCAATGCTCTGACGAAGCAAATGGAGAACTTTGATAATCTGCAGAAAATTGATTCGTCCGCCTTGGAGGTGGCCAACAGGGATAAGGGGTAGCTAAAAGCTAAATTCGAACTTCGAAGATCTGACTGGTGAGGTGGATGATTTGAAACAGCAATTGAGTGGGATGGGGGCGACAATAGTGAACGAGTATGTTGCCCATTTCCATGAAAGAACTGAGTATGATGGTCTCAGTATATACTGAAGGGTCATCGCATACAACGAAGTGTTTGCGAGCCTTACCGAGCTGTATCCTTAACTGGATCTGGCTGCCTTAAAGGAAGATTTCTTATCTATCGAACCGTCCACTTCTGCCAACGAAGTCAAAGACTCAGTGGAGGAAGTAGATGCTTCTGAAGAGCCTCAGCAGGATGACACTGTTGCTCCTTAGAAAAGGCTTCATTTTTGTAATGGCGTTTCATTTGAATAGATGAACTCTCCAGGCTAAACAAAAAAATGTTACTAATTGTTTAATAGTTTATGGGCTCACCATATTTGTACTCTAATAAACATCCATAATGTTTGAACTTGCCATTCTTAATCACTAAGTTAACAATTAATGGGCTCCCACAATTGCACTTGGTAAACAATGAGAACGTATGAGCTTGTCATTTTCAATCAGTAAGTTAACAATTAATGGGCTCGCCACAATTGCACTTGGTAAACAATGAGAACGCATGAGCTTGTCACATGGATAGCTGATTTGACACATGAATTCGCTATAGCTGGTTTGGAACAAATAACAGGAGCTTATCGTAACCATTGTAGTTGATCAACAGGGTATGAGCTTGTTATACTTAACATATGAGCTTGTCATAGTAAAAAATAAAAGGTACATGCATGAGTCATAAGATGTACATAAGCAATGATCAGGACTTTTACTAATAATACATCCTTAAATGTTTGACATTCCAAGGGTGGGGCTGCACCTTTCTATCCAAGTTCTCAATTAGGAAGGTTCATGGCCTAACGTCGCCTGATATACGGTAGGGGCCTTCCTAGTTCGGGCCTAACGTGCCAATGTCAGGCTCTTTAGAAGACAAAAAGATCCTTTCTAAGCACAAGATCTCCTCTTCTGAATGATTTCTTCTTGACCTTGGCATTGTAGTACCTTACCATTTTCTTTTGATAGGAGGCCAGTTTTATTTGTGAAGCATCTTTCATTTCTTCAAGGAAATTGAGCTCGCATCGCCTTATTTCATCATTAGATACTTGGTTGAATTGCAGGCGGCGAGGCGAAGGAAAGCCCACTTCAACTGGGCTCATGGCTTCGGTCCCATATGCCATGGAGAAGGGGTTCTTTCCTGTTACGGTTCGACTGATGTTGCGAATTGCCCACAGGACATAGGAGAGCTCGTCCACCCATGCCCCCTTCGATGTATCAAGTTTCTTTTTCAAGATGTGCTTTATAGTTTTGTTGACTACCTCGACTTGGCCATTTGCCTGGGGGTGGTGAGAGGAGGAGAAGTGCTTTTTGATACCCAATTTTTCACATAGGTCTATGAGTTTCTTCTTGTCGAACTGCCGCCCGTTGTCTGTAACTATTGAGTGGAAAATTCTGAACCAACATATGTTGTTTTTCCAAATGAACTTAGCAGTGTTTGCTTCAGTTATTTTAGCCAACGGTTCTGCCTCGACCCACTTGGTGAAATAATCAATGGTGATAATCGCATAGTTCGCACTATCTTTTCCTTTGGCATATGCCCTATTAAGTCAACCCCCCATTTAGTGAATGGCCAGGGACTGAATACTACGCTTAACTCTTAGGATGGCTGTCTTTGAATGGAGGAAAAGCGCTGACACTTGTTGCACATTTTAACGAATTTTACAACATCATTTTTCAAGATTGACCACTAGTACCCTTGCCTTAGCACTTTATGGGCTAATGCCGGGCCCCATGTGTGGTTTTCACAGATTCCTTTGTGGATTTTTCGTAGGACGTAGTTAGCCTCCTCTCCTCTAGTGTACCGTAGGTGAGGGGATGAGAAGCCCCTTTTGTAAAGTACTTCGTCTTGGAGTACATAGTAGGCAGCCCTTCATCTGAGTTTGTAGGTCTCTTCCTTGCTTTCTGGCAAGATGTGATCTTTGAGGTAAGCTATAATAGGTTGCACCCATTTTGAGGTAAGCTATAATAGGTTGCACCCATTGTGGGGTTCTCCCAACCCACATAACCTCTTCTACTTTGGCTGTGGAGGGCTTGGGGAGGTATTCAACCAGTATAATTTTGAGCAATTCTGAGTCTTTGCTGCTGGCCAATTTCCATATGGCATCCACGTACATGTTCTTCGTTCTTGGAATTTGGGTCAACTCAAACTTTTCAAAGTATGGTATCAGGTCTATAACCTTCTTCAGGTATGCTACCATGCCTTTATCTTTGGCTGCAAAACTGTCACTAACCTGGCTTACAACCAGCAAAGAGTCGCTGTGAACTGCCAAGTTTTTTTACCTGCATTTCTTTGGCCAATCTGAGGCCAGTTAAAAGAGTCTCATACTCAGCTGCATTGTTGGAGGTCTTAAAGCCAAACCTCACTGCACAATTAAGCTTGTGACCTCTGGGCTTTCTAGCAGTACACCAACCTCTGATCCCGTTTCTCCATCGGATCCGTCAACAAACAATTTCCAGGCTGGGGGATCTGCTGGTTCCATCGTTGCATTGATATTTTTTGCCTTTGTGAATTCTGCTATGAAATCCTTCACTACTTGTCCCTTCATTGAGGTTCTTGGTTGATATGAGATGTCAAATTTGCTTAATTCCACAACCCATTTCATCAGTCTCCCTAATACGTCTGGCTTTTGGAACACTTGTTTGAGGGGGGAGGCTAGTTAATATACGTATACTATGGGCTTGAAAGTAGGGTCTCAGCTTCCTAGAAGCGATCATAAGGGACAAAGCAAGCTTTTCCATATCAACATAACGCGTTTCAACTGGCAGGAGGACCTTGCTTATGTAATAGACAAGTAATTGAGTGTTGCCCTCTTTCCTTACTAGCGCCGAACTCACAGAATCGACACTTACGGCCAAATATAGTAGCATTACTTGTCCCTCCTTGGGCTTTGAAAGAAGGGGGCCTTGGCCCAAGTGCTTCTTCAGCCCTTGAAATGCCTCTTCACATTCTACATTCCACTGAGACCTTTTTTCCCCTTTTAAGATTTTAAAGAACGGAAGGCATCTATCTGTAGCTTTGGAGTTGAAGCGGTTTAGTACTGCAAAGTGCCTTGTCAAACATTGCACTTCTTTGGGCTTGCAGGGGGATTTCATGTCCAACAAGGCCTTAATTTTCTCAGGGTTCACCTCAATACCTTGCCGGTTAACCATATAACCCAAGAACTTTCCAAAAGCGACGCTAAAGGCTCATTTCAATGGATTCAGCTTCATTCGGTATTCCCACAAGACCTTGAAGGTAGTCCCTCAAGTGTTCAATGTGGTCGGAAACCTGAAGCTCTTTATGAGCATGTCATAAAGAGTCTCATCGACTTATGTAATAGATAGGTAATTGAGTGTCGCCATCTTCCCTTACCAGCGCCGAACTCACTGCATCGACACTTACGGCCAGATATAGAGCAAAGCTTATCCATCCTTGTGCTTTGAGAGAAGGGGGGCTTGGTCCAAGTGTTTTTTCAACCCTTGGGATGCCTCTTCACATTCTACATTCCATTGGAACCTTTTATCCCCTTTTAAGATTTTAAGAAAGGAAGACATCTATTTGTAGTTTTGGAGATAAAGCGGTTTAGTGCTGCAAGGTGCCCTGTCAAACATTGCACTTCCTTGGGCTTGTAGGGGGATTTTATGTCCAACAAGGCCTTAATTTTCTCAGGATTCATCTCAATACCTTGCTGGTTAACCATATAACCCAAGAACTTTCCAGAAGCGACGCGAAAGAACATTTCAATGGATTCAACTTCATTCGGTATTCCCACAAGATCTTGAGGGTAGCCCTCAAGTGTTCAAAGTGGTCTGGAGACCTGAAGCTCTTTATGAGGATGTCATCGATGAATACATCCATCATTTTTCCTATGAGGTCGAAAAACATTTTATTAACTAGCCATTGATAGGTTGCACCAGCATTTTTCAAACCAACGGCATGACTTTGTAGCAGTAGAGGCATCTATCAGTGATGAACGAGGTGTTTTTCTCATCTGTTGGGTGCATGAGGATCTGGTTGTATCCTGAGTATGCATCCATGAAACTCAAGAGTTTGTGGCCTATAGTAGAATCAACTAGCTGGTCGATTCTTGAAAGGGAAAACTGTCTTTTGGGAAACCTTGGTTGAAGTTGGAGAAGTCTATGTAGACCCTCCATTTGCCATTGGCTTTCTTCACCAAGACGTGGTTGGATATCCATTTTAGGTATACTGCCTCTTTGATGAACCCATTAGATATGAGTTTTTGCACGTCGTCTTTCAGGGCTATGTATCTCTCTGGGTTTAGGTCTCTCCTTTTTTGCCTGTAAGGAGTAAACTTTTGGTCCACATTAAGTCGGTGGCAACTGACCCAGAGATCAATGCCCACCATGTCCTCGTGTTTCCACACAAATATATCTAAGTTGTTAAGTAAGAAGTCTTTAAGCCTGGTATTTCCTTCTAATTCGAGCTCCTTCCCCATTTGTAACACCCTCGTGGGGTCATGTGGGTTCACAGGGAAATATTTAAGCTCTTCTACCGGGGTTTCCAATGAGTTTGATTCTGTAACCCTGGGGTCTAAATCCACTTCAATGATCCCTTCTTCTGGGGCAATTATCATGTTGATGTCTTCCCATTGTTCAGGGGTGGGACCTTCTTTCGGTGCGTCAACCATTTCAGCATCCATCAAAACCATATTTACACTGCGGGGCTCGAATTTCCTTAAGGAGCTAAGGTAGCATTCCCTTGATCCCATCTGATCCCCTCGCATTGTGGTAACTCATTCCTTGGTGGAAAACTTCATGCATAAATGATGTATGGATGTTACAACCTCGAGTTCTTTTAAGGTGAGTCAACCCAATACTTTGTGGTAGGCAAATCGGGGGTCTACAACGAGGAACTCCATGAAGTGATGAGCTTTAAATGGGGGATCTCCCATTTCTACTGCCAATGTAATCCTCCCTCCGAACATGATATTGACGAAACTCCCATTGTCTACCAACATGCGTCTCAGTCCATTCCTGGCTATGACGGTTCGTACCACCAGTGCATCACAGTGTGGGTATTGAATTCCCACAGTGTCCGCTGGAGAGAAAGTGATTGGTATGGTATTTCCAGATCCGCGGCCAGTGTTATTGATCAAGTTGCTCGCCATGGGAAGGTCCTTCGCTTAACTTGCGTAGTTTCTTAGGGCGTTCTTGGAATCTTTCCCTATGTGTGGACTTCCTATGATGGTGTTGATTTCTCTGATGGGAGCGTTATCAACATTTGTTAGAGGCTCTCTCCTGGCCTCTGCTCCCTTGCCCTGTTTCTATCTTCCTCATGCTCCCGCCGAGATGATTCATTCATGCGGTATCGCCTCGCCTCTTTATGCCTAGGCTCAGTCACTTGCCCAGGCTGGGGTACACTTCTTTATGTTTGCCAGACATTTCTGCCCTCAATACGAGGGCCAATTGGTTCTTCATGATACGGCTTGGATAGGTAATTCTCAGCACTGTGGCTATTGATTCCATGATATGTGCAGTATTTCCTATCTCGAGGCTCCCTGTTTCTCTCCTACCTCTTCATCTGGATAGGTTCGGCTACCTTTGAGCCTTGGGTCCAACATCCGTATGCGCCAAAAAAGGCACTGCGTTTAGCGTGGCTGTAACCAATGCTTGGCCTGAGGTGGGGGCTATTGTATGTCCTGCTTGGGTCCACTGCTGGTCCACTAAGTGGGATACAGGGCCTCTTCTCTGCTTTTGAGGTAGTGGGAATCCCAATGAGGTTCTATTACGGTGATCAATCTGCTCCTCATTAACGATTTTGTTTCTCATCATCTCCACCAAAGTATCGTAAGAAGTGGGATTTCTATTTTGCACGTCCCTCCAGAATAGGGTGTTCATGTTGAGACCCCTTCTTAGGGCAAAAATGGCCTCTTTATCCATAACCTGCTCGCAATATGTCATTTCATGTGTGAAACGAGCAAAGTAGCTCTTCAAGGTTTCACCTGCCTGTTGCCTCATGTCTTGTAGCCTTTGAATGGGGGCTTCTCCTTATTTACTAGATATGAATTGGTTCAGAAAGGCATTTGTGAAGTTTGGACAACTTCTGATGCTGCCAGCTGGGATGTGGCTATACCAAATTTTTGCAACCCCCATTAGCGTGATGTGAAAAGCTATGCATTTTAGGGCCGACGAGGCTCATCGTAGTGACATGTGGGTCATATAGTTGTTGAAGTGCTTTGCCGGATCACATTTCCCTTTATATTTAGGTAGTTTTGGGGGTGCAAAGTGGCTTGGGAAAAGGGCAAGCTTTTGCCATCATCTTCCAACTCAAATGATCTGCATAGGCCATCAGAGTCATTTTCCTCTACTTGATAACAATGGGGTTGTGACGTTCCTACTTGATTCTTTAAGTTCGCTTCATCCCTCCTCTCTCCCTTATTTCTAAGCGGAGGTGGAATTCCTTGAGGTTCAAATCCTTGGTATTGTTCTTGCCCTCTTCGAACAGGGAGTGGCTGATGAGACCTATTTCTAGACCTTGAGGGTCCAATCCGATCGAAAACGCTGTTGGACCTTTGAGGTTTATGCTCTAGAGTGTATTCTGGTAGAAAGTTTCCCTCCTGTACACATTATCGTCGGGTCAACTCGTAACGTAGTTGTTGGAGGTATCTACTTCCACCTCTCTATCCGTTGGGCTGCCGCCCATGCCATACATTTGAGTGTATGTTGCTGTGTCATTCTCCTCAGCTTCTTAGGAAACATTCCATGTCGAGGTGCCTGAGATCCTACATGTTGATGCATTTGCATGATCAACTACTGCATGACAGCGTTTTGTTGGGCCATGTTTCTCATATTTGCAGTCATTTCCCTTACATCCCTGGCTAGACGTGTTGTGGTATCGCCTAGCCTGTGTTGGTGATGGGGGCGACGCATATTCACATTTGTGCGGAGGGCCTCTTCGTCAGAGGCCTCTTGCTGCCTGGTTCCACCTTGCAATCCTTTCCTCAAGAACTAAACCTTTTTCCAAGGCCTTATTTCAAATGGCTTTTACAACAAGAATGTTCATGGTTATGGTATCGTACGCTTCCCACAGACGGTGCCAATCTGTTGACTCCAAAAAATGTATCAATGATGTGGCAATCAATGATGTGGCCAACAGATCCCAAGACCTCTCACGTCTATGCAAGCTGAGTTTCGACACACTTGGACAAACCGTTAGTTGCACGTGGCCTTCTCCGACGGTAACTTAAGCCTCCAATCAATCAAAAGGGGGTCGGCTTGGGAGCAGATAGCTGAAAATGCATGTAGCAAGAATATAGCTTTAATAGTCTAAACTTGCATTAACCTTGAATGAAACTAAGTGTGAGTTTTTATACTTGAGTAAGATAAACTATGCCCGTCAGATGATAGGACACGTGGCCTCATTAGATCGATTGACCCTTCTTGTTGCACACATCAATTAATCAATCAATCAAAGCATTAAATGCTCGGACTCCTTCTGTATCCATAAGTCCTAACTTTTGCAATTAGGATTTGACCGTGTAAGTGTGGAGAGTCAACGTTGGCAGTAAATTATCTTGTCAATCATTTCACCACAAGATCTATTAAGGATCTTGCCATCGCCTCGTTAGGACTAGCTCCTACACGGGGCGTCTGCCCAAACGGGGTTGGTCTAAATTTGTTCCATAGGGGAAGGCCCTCACCGTCTACCACAAAGTTTAATCAGCGCCACGTGTGGCCTTTAACTTATCGTATGAGTAACAGATACTATTAAAACCCATATGCAAGCCATTGGTTCCTACCATATTCATTTCGTGGGTATAAGAAAAACCCTCAAATATGTCCTCAAATTCATCCATTTGTTATTGTACTGCAACAAAATTAGAAGTTTGGAAATGTGAGTGGCTCAAAGTGAATATTAAAGTAAAGTCTGCTAAAGTTAGAAAGGTTTAAGATCGCTGCAATTATTTCTTCATTTTGACATGTCAAATTATATCATCTTTTATTATTAGTTTTTAATTACATGTTTTATTTTATAATTTATTAGGAGTTGAGGGACCAATAGCACAATTTCAGTTAAATTAGTAACTAGATTTGTTTTTTACCTTTTAAACAAGCAAGACACATGGAGTTTTGCTTGGCTTTGTTTTACTAAAAATTGATATATTGTGTAAATTTTCTTCAATTTTGATTTAAATGGTATTCAGGTGTGAAACAACGTTTTGTGATCATGCGTTGTTGTTCTTGTCACTTTCACACCTTTTATGTGAGTCGATGATGCTATAATGTTCATACCACAAACAAATTAGTAGAGAAATAGAAGAAACAGTAATGAATTTGCGTATTGACTTGCTTTTTACTTCGTTGTCGCACTTTATTTTTAGTACTTGGTTGTGACACTTTAAAATTTATATTTTAGTCCTTAAAACAGTGGTTAGAGGTGTAACTATTATTGTCAAAGTGACACGTGCCTTGTGCGTGGAAATTTTTTCTAAACCCTCACCAATTTCTGTTCTGAAAAAGAAGAAAACAAAAGAAAAGATTTAGAGGATGTCTGGCAAAAATTTTTTGGAAGATTTTAATTCCTTTTCCATCCGTTGAGCCGCAAATGTTGAATTCTTGTGAGAGGCTGGGCCCCACCTAACGGTCCAAAAAATGATGAAAAGCTGGAAAAAAATTCTACCAGACAGATTCTTAACCACAAAAGTACATGTGGGAGAAGGCCAGTTAAAAGCATTTCGGTAAGAAAGTTCCAACCCTTGAAAAAGGGAAGTTCTTGAAGAAAGAACCATAGAAGGATCCAAAAGATCCTGTACTTATTTGATCCTTGAAGATACGAAAATCTATTTAGAAAAGTGCTAGTGAAAAATGAGCTCAAGTGGAGATGAAAGTGCACCTCGAAGGGCAAGGGAACACCATGAAGAAGGGGAGCCCTCACGAGCTGCCCCGATCGCCAACGAGCCCCACAGTATAGGCACGGTGGGTCCAGAGGTGGAGGCAGGGTGGTAGCTAGGCTTACCAGAGAAATGTCCATGCATGAAATGTTGATGAACATGCAGGGCCGAAGAAGGTCTCCCATTCCTCCATATACAGCCCTTGAAAATGCATTCTATGACCCTCGAGAGTACTATCACGAAAAAGAGGAAGTCCAAAGAGAAATGGTTGGATGCCATCACGCTAGCCTAGAAGCTCCTCAAGAAAGGAAAGTCGAGGTAAATACATCAATCAATTACGCATCGAAACGACCCCATGAGGCTCCATACAATTGCTCTCCAAACTATGAGCCAGAAAATCGACCACAGAGGTCAGCCAACGTCTTCGATAGGATAAGTCCGGGGTTACCTAGAAATATGCAGACTCACTCACTCCATACGCCTAGGATTAGGCAAGCTCATCCATCATCCTCCTATGCCTAGAAATAGGCAACATGAGCCTCTACAGTATGAAAGACAACAACCTGCCTACCAGGAAGAGCCTTAAATCCCTCCCCCTAGAAATAGGCGCGAGAGAAAGTATCGGGCTAGAAGTGAATGAGGACCCTCCCAACTATCTCTCCAAGCCCACCAATGGGAAGATGATGACTGTGATGAGCCCCAGAGGTCCTGCAACCTTGACGACGATGATGACCATTCACCTTTTTTAGAAGCCATAAGAAATGCCCTGATGCTGAACCATTTCACACTCCCTAAAATTCCCAAGTATGATAGGAGAGGTGACCCCTCGAAGCACATCAACATCTTTAAAACTCATATGAATTTGAAAAGAGCCACCCCAGCTATGAAGTGTAGAACCTTTCACTTGACTTTAAGTGAAGGAGCTGAAATTTAGTACACAGGGTTGCCAGAAGGTAGCATCCGAAGTTGGCCGAACCTCAAAAGGACGTTCTTAAAGCGCTTTGCTACTAGCAAAGAAGGTGAAAGGCCCATTCAAAGATTACAAGACATGCGATAACAACAAGGCGAGACGCTGAAAAGCTTCTTATTTCGCTTTACTGATGAAATGACCTACTATGTACAAGTCACAGATAGGGAAGCATTAACTGCCTTAAGATGAGGCTTGGACATGAACTCCCTCTTTTGGAGAGACGTTCAAAACAAGGACCTTGCCACTTATGACGCCTTATTAGAAATGATAAGGCGAGAAATTCTCAATGAAGAATTGAAAGATCATAGGAATAGGGCCAGCCGAGACTCTTATTTCCTCAAATGAAAAGGGGAAAATGTCCCACTTCCCATTTGATGAACCACCAAACACCTCTGAATCATAGACAAGAGCTAGCTACAGCAACACTCAATGCAGTGCTTACTCTGGCCTATGAGGAAGTAAATCCTAATGCTGGCATGCATCAACATCATCCCTACCAAAGGCACCCCATAGAGGTGAAGAGGTAGGGGGCAAGGTGCTGAACCTAGAAATAGGAGTGAAGTACCCGATTATTATACATATTATCAATCCCATGGCCACATCACGGAAAACTGCTGAGATATCGCAAGACATTCCCAAAACACGAATCAGGGAATAGGAAGGCGCCACCAAAGAGATCCTCTTCCTAGGCAGGCCCAATAGCCTGGGAACGATAAGCCGAGGTGCCCCAATCGAAATGACCCCACAAGGGATAACGATACGGAGAGACCCAGAGAAGGTCAAAGACAAAGCCCCCCAGCAAATGATGGCCAGGAGCCCATCAGGGAAATTGACACGAGATTGTTCAAACCTTCCCAAGATTGTTCAAAAAGATGAAATATTATCAAGTCAACCACTTCAGGTAATATTTTAAAATTCTAACCATGACTTGAATGATTATGTTTAGACTTAGGTGACTATTGCGGTATGACAAAAAATCACCCCCACAAAATTATTATTTTTATTAATTAAGTCCATGCTTTGTATAAATAATCATGCCTAGATTTAGGGGACTATTGTTACTCATCGCCTCCGAAGCTCAGAGAGACAATGCTACGTATTAAGCCACGTAGACAGAAGGTCAACAAGAAAGTCAAATAAAGACTTATGAGATCAAAACACGAAGAAAGTAAACAAGGCCAAAGTCCTTACAATGCAAGGACGAAGTTGAGGCTGAGGCACTACCTCAAAGACGAAGCTACCTAAGGAAACGAAGAAAAAAGCTGAGGCTCTCCACTTAGAAAACTATTTTTGAATCTCTCAAATTCGTCCGAAGCTCGCAAGCTTATGCTGTTCCTTGGGAAAGATTCGAAGATCTTTCTGAAGTGATTGATATAACACTTGTAATAAAAGTTCGTCAGTATGTTAACCTATTGTATAGTACGGCTGACCCCTTATCAATGTATTAATTGTATAAATAGACAGTAATGTGACTCCCAACTAGGGAGATGAGGCCACGTGATTCTGATTCAACGATCACCACGTCGGCCAAGGTAGTATAAATAGATTCTCTTTGTAACTTAAAAAAAGAGGCAGAATTGATCAGAAAAAGACACAATAACATATATTCAAAACGCACATTTGAACTTTGAAGAGAAATATACGAACACTTGGGCTTATCTTCTTTCTTTTTTTTGATATGTTTGTGAGTTGTAAATTTCTATACACGACATAGCAATTTCAATACACATCATATTTTTCTTTCCATATGTTCCAGTGAGTGATTACATAGATTAGTTTGATTTGAATTGGGCGATCGTTGTTAGCGCGATTGCTTTTGTTCCATCCGCGGGAGTTTGAACATTTTTCGTCTCTCACCGCAAAGTACCTCCGCGTCCATCTCCTCTTTGCTACCGTCGTCATTTCGATAGGAACATGCCATAATCGTACTTGACTTCGCGTGAGTGAGTTCGACATCTGTTGGCACATTTTTTAGGGTCAACAGATATAATATTTTTTATTTTTGTAAATTTTTTTCTAGAAAAGTTACATTAAGTTCTTGTTTGACAACCATTATTTCAAAACTCTAAGATAAGGCTTTCCGATCCTTTCGTTGTTTCTCCTCCGCAGTCATTGTTGCAGGCATTCTATCAATCTCCAACAAAGTATCATAAATATCCAATTGAGCAAGAACCACTCGCATCTTGATTTGCCACAATGAAAATCTACCGTTGCGATCTAAAAGCGAAATATCAAATTTCAAAGTTGTCATCCCTGAACAATCAACCTTGTTCCAACCTCGTATTAATAATCATTTTGGACCTCCCAAGAAATCGCCAAAAACCTCTTGGCTCTGATACCACTTGTTATGAATCAACCCAATATCAAGAACGTTTTGATATCACTTGTTGAGAAATCGGCTAAATAATTAAGGACGAAAAATATGGACAATATAAAATTTAATGGATCACACATCAATCAAGAAAATTGTGAAAGAGGAGAATTTATAATACCAAGAAACAAACAATTGTCTTNCAGCAAGCCTTGCCATTCGGATGAAAGGAATATCATAGGAAAGCCTGATGCTTCCCTTATCAATCTTTGAGATGCCTGGGTGTGCCAATTTCCTAAGTTGACAATATTACTTTTATGCCTGACGGCAACTCAGATCTTATGTTCTTTAGATGCCCAGCTTATCCGTCAGTTGTCTGATTGCAAAAGGAAGAGGTTCAAACTGCCAGGTGCTACACTTAGCGCTTGGGCGCTAGGTCTCGGGTTAACATTTCGAAACATGTTTTTTGCCATCCAAGAATCCATTTTCAAGCTAAACTTCTAATTATTATTGAAATTTGATCACCACAACTTAGGATTCTACAAACCCAAGTACCTCAAACTTCCTCCAATTAACCAAATCCCAAATCACATGGAATCCAATCGACCAAATACTTCTAAACCAAGATTAAACAAGCTTCCTTCGTGCAACAAACTTCTAAATCACATAAAATTTTTGTCACAAAACCTAACAGTGATAAAAGAAGATTCCTTCGTGCAACAAACTTCTAAATCACATAGGGTTTTATGGCTATTCTTCCTCGAGAATTCCACTTGGAGAATGAGAAAAAACGGCCAGTGAAGAGGCGAGAGGGGAGCTAGAGTTCGATGAGGTGCTTGCAATGACTGTTGTAGTGGAGAGCAAATACGTTAGAGCAGTGTTTTTGTATCGGTGGAGACAGTAGATGTTTTTACCGATTAAGATGGTTGTTGATTGGAAGTGGTGGTAGATGAAGTGGTGAAAATGGGATGGTAGAAATGGGGTTAAAGTTAGGTTTTCTACATTAAGTAGGTGGTTGTAGAATATGGTGGGAGTGGAGGAAAAAAAATTCTTCTAGAAATTAAGAGGCAGGAGTAGGTATAATTTCCTCTACTAGAAATCGAGACTGCCTCTGAAATTGTTTTTTGAACTTTGAATTGTATGTAAGCCAAAGACATGATGGACTACATCCCGGTCTAGTACTTGAGATCCACCCCTAACACTAATCAAATAAATAAGAAGCTAAACAATAGTTGAATTCGGAAAAAAAATTCTAAGCCAAAGATATAAGAAAATATTTAACAGTTCCTAATCCTAATTAAGTAAGATAAAAACACTTGGAAGTACTTATTTATTTACATATTAAAATGTAGTGAAAGAATATAAGAAGGTTAATAAGCTATTAACTTAATAGGTAATTGTTTAAAAAAAAAACATGTTGGATTGATTAATTGAAATAGCACTGTCAATCAATAAAAAAAATTAGTAAAAGTTAATAACGAAAATTCAATGGGCAGTTAACTGTGATGGCGATGACATTTGCCTTAGAGCCCAGAGTTCTACTGCGGTTGCTGCCAAAATAAGCTTGGAGCTTTGGGGGGGTTGATCGATGTTCGATTGGAATTTGAAATTTGGAATAGGTTTAGGATTTTGTTTTCCAATTTGAACGGGATGGAAAAGTCTAAGAGTGGATTTGAGAACAACATTTGAAAATTCGATTATGCTAGTTGTACATTAAGGTTGACACGGTGTAATGTATCAAAATTTGTGACATTAGTTATTTAAAGTATTGTTAAAATCAATATATAAAAAATTGCCAACACACCTCAATGTCAAACTTGATATTAAAGTTGATATATATGTAGTAAGATTGTTGGAAATTTAGGTTGGATGGGTGATCGTAGGAAATCCCTCAAGTACATTGTATCATGAATAAATAATAAAGTGATAAGTAAAGTATTATTTTTATGGGACTATGTATTTAATCTAGTATCAATTAATGTTAACTTTAATCGAATAGCCAAATATGTTTCAAGAATTAATATTAGTTAACTAATTAAACTAACTATTCTAATGAGCAAATTATGAGATCTTTTTGTAAAATTAGATTGAATGTTTACTAAGATTTCTAATTCCCTTTAGTAATCCAAATTAATATAATGACAGTGTGTGCAGTTTTTTTTTTTTTTTTTTTATCAATGTCCTAAATTATTTAATAATCTCTCTCGAGTAGAATTAATTTTATATTCTCATGTGACATTCTTATATCTTTTTGAAAGATGCGAACATAAAAGCATGAATTAAAAACACTAAAACATCTATTGAAATCATAGAAAGCATATCGGTATATATCTTTATCCTCTATTGGACCTTACAATGGTTGTTATATGTGCTATCTATTATATTATCTCTCTCGATAATAATAAAACTCAAAATTCAATTCAATTAGTGATCAAGTAATTGAAAGTATTAAACACAATATCAATCATAAAAGAAATCATGCATATTGGATGCAAAATTTTTAATTTGTATTGAAAATTTTATAATAAAGGTTCATCTATGTCTTAATAATTGGAAATATAGCTAGCATTGCAATAATTCGTGTATATTGTAAAACGTCACCTTGATTATTAATAAATTGAGAAAAAAAAATATTATTATTGAAATTTTAAATCTTTTCAATGGTTTCTTGCCCATGAATAAGGTTGGATCTACAAATTATTGAATTCTTGCAATTGCCTGTTAAATTCTCTCAAAAGATTGATGAATTGGCCTCCATTTTCTTGTAAGAATAGACGAGAATTAATGTATGAGAGGCCTCCCTTTAAGTATGATATCGTCATCTATTTATATGATTCGAAGTTTAGGTAAAACTCGCGTTGATATTGGCTTCCAAAAAGCATTTGACTCAAAAAAAGGAAAACTGCGTGTCAGCCCTCATTTTGTATCGTGCTTGCCATGTAATTCACGGAACACAAACCGCTCATGGCTTATGCTCTCAAGTTCCATTGAACCATGGGCTCGCACGCACGCATCATGTAATTCACGGAACGCGTGATGTTCATCAAACTTTGGGACTAATTTCTAATTTTCTTGATGGCATATTTAGGTACTTTTTCTTATGCCATTTCCATCGTTTACCTTTCAATTGTATCCAATTGAACCCGTATAATCTTCAATCATTATTTTGTTACTCAAATCAATTATTGAATATTTACAATTTGTTCTCCAAACTTTAAATTTTGCCCTTTCGTCGTTTTTCATTCATTTCTTTCAATTTCATTTCCAACTGGCTCAAGTTGAACTTCACTATAGCCTGATCGAGCCTTCTAGATTGCTCCTGTCCTAGTCTTCGAATTGGGCAAGCTATACTTGACCAGCATGACTCAACAATCAAGCTTTTTAAAAAAATAACTGGCTTTCCCATCTTGAGGACTCTAGATTCAAAGGGTAAGCTTACATTGGCGAGGACAGATCCCTGGCCATGTATAGGGGGAAATCCCCAGTATATGTAGCACGATCCAGATTTAAATCATCCAAAGTAAGATATTTGGCATCATCTCTAGTATTCTGTACAACTAAACTAAAAACCCATGTCAGCACCTTTCATACCGTAAGCAGTATAATAAATATTTTATTAATCTCGTGGCTAGATGATCAAGGACATTGATTATGAATTGTTTAATGTTAATCAGATGTAAATACATAAAAAAGAAAAAAAAATAATCATATAAGAGAAAAGGGGTTTGATAAAGTGTTATCAGATTTTTTAAAAGTTGATAAAAATTGTGTTATCCCATAAATTATAGTCAAAATTAATTTTAGATTTCACTTCAACTTTTTTTAATGACTTAATACTTTCCAAAACAAGCACTAAGGAAAGACACACACCATCGATAAACAGTGAGTTGATTGATTCTTTGAGGAAAGGAAGGACAGTTCATAAATGGCACGATAGTACTGTTTCTGGAAAGAAATTTCTGCGGTTACCAGATATGCACGTCACACTATTTTTTGGTGATCTCGTGTATCTAGAGTAGTGTGTGTGTGTGTGTATATATATATATAACCCTATACCATATATGAACGGGCAAATAAGCAGAAGAAAATAGTATAGTCGTTTGGTCCAGTTTCTAGTTCTTATTTTGCATTCAAGATTACAGACATTGAACTGTAGCAGTCAGGAAATCAAGAAACAGTACGTATGGTGAGTTCTCCGCTTGGAATGAGGAAAGGTGCATGGACTAAAGAGGAAGATAATCTCCTCAGGAAATGCATTGGCAAGTATGGAGAAGGGAAGTGGAATCTAGTTCCTCTCAGAGCAGGTATTGCCTCAGAATACACGAAAGTAGGCGTGTGTTTGTGTTTGAGATGCGTGCAGGCCGAATATATATTCATCAAAGGCTTGAAAGTGTGTGTTGGATCGAGACTTGAACTCAATTCTTTTATTTGGGTTTGATATCATGTTGTCTTTGATCGATCTTTTCAGAATTCCGTTTTTTGAGATTGTGTTTGATTTTTCTGTTATCTGTAGGGTTGAATAGATGCAGGAAGAGTTGTAGAATGAGGTGGCTAAACTATCTGACGCCAAATATCAAAAGAGGGGACTTTACACAGGATGAAGATGATCTCATTATAAGGCTTCATAAGTTGTTAGGCAACAGGCGAGTTCAAAATACTATTTTTTTCTGTGGCCCTAAAAATGTTCTCATTCTCTATCTTGAGCCTCTTAATTGTTTGATCATTTGGCATTGACATGTTCGGTACAGATTAAAATAAGATGAAAATTGAAAAATTAACCGTTATTGTTGACTTTTATTAGACACGTGAGACCCAATAATGACAATTTTTTCAATTTTAATTGGATTTTCAATATTTTCAACATGAAAGTTGGGTTTTCTTTTCTGGCTAGGTTAACAAAGAACTTGCTAAATTTTATAAGTTCAAATGAAAATTAAAAAGTAACATATGAAGACGAATATTACAATACACAAGGTTTATAACTCAATTAAAATTAATTGATCTTGAACAAACTCGAAATTGTTGCAATGAACAAAACTCAGTTCAATTGCAGCTCCAAAATTTTGTTCATTAATGCGATTTATGCATAAAATGTTTGTTCCTAGTAACGTATGTATGTAACTTGGTAAGATCTATGCCTTGCCACATTCACGCAGATGGTCGCTCATTGCTGGTCGAATTCCCGGAAGAACAGCAAATGACGTGAAAAACCACTGGAAAACTCATCAACAGAAGAAGCTAGTTGCTCAAAAAGACAGAGCCCAGAAAACTACAAAAAGCACCATCTTAAAGCCAAAACCCCTTACGTTCTCAAAAACTATGGCTTGCTCAATAGAAAGCTCTACTTTTGAACAAAACATTAGGAGAAATGAAAACTCATCATCGCCAAAAGTAATAGAAGGTAGCATCAAATGGTGGAATAACTTGCTTGATACTAAAGAAAATGGTGATCAAGGAACCACACTTTCCAATGGATTATCTCTTGGATTTCTAGAAGGAGGCTGGGAAGATTTCTGTCGCGACAAAAACATTTGGGAAATTCTTGAGTTCTGATCAAACACTGATGCAGTAAATCACTTTTGAATTTTCTTATGTTGGATATGTGTCTGTGACTATGAGTGTGTGTGTGTATGTGTTTGTGTTGGAAGTGCATGCAGTGTCTATTGCTTTTACAAAATAGAAAGATGAATTATACACACTCTCTTCAAGTATGTTTACTTGCATAGTTGGACATAAGCTCTAAAAGCATGTATTGTTCTCTCCAGGAAAATAAATATTAAAATGATAATTAGCATGTAACGTCATTACTTTTCACTATAGTGGTGAAAAATATAATTATTTTTCATTTTTTGACATTTTTACTTTTATTTTCACATTTCATTATGCAAAATGTCATTTTAATCCATTTTATAAATTAAAAGTTGTGAAATGACTAAAGAATTAATTGCAACTATAATCCCAATTTTTTTAAAAAAGTGAAAACGAGTATCAAATAAATTATTAAAAAGGTAATTAGTATATAATATCCATACCTTTCACAATTATTGTGAAAAACGTCAATCCCTTTCATTTTTTTGGCATTTTCATCCTTAATTACACATTTGATAGTGTAAACCATCATTTCTATCCATTTTCAACCAATTTCTCAATAAAACACTGTGAAATGACGAATATACCATCGTCCCAATTGAATATATTTAGCCTTTAAAAAAAACATATTTCACTAGCACAAGTTGTATCATCAAAAAAACGACTTTGATCATCAATTAAAGGCATGGGCACGTATCACTAATATTCACGCTTTTTATTGTAATTTAGCAAATAAGTAAAATTATTTTTAAGTCATTTTATTAGTCAAACTGTAAAATGTGCAAGTTTCACATATTGACTCCAAACTGTTTATCATAATAAAAAGGATAATTGCAGCTGCGGTATCAAACCTTTCATTTAGTAGTAAACTTTGCACAAACCTTTCATTTGTGTCAACCACAGTACCAAACTTTTCATTTTTGCCACCAACGGTACCAAACCTTTCAAAATGTTTGCAACTAAAGTCCAAATGGATGGCTTTTGTTAGTTTGACCGTTAATTGACCAAATAATTGATTTTGACAATAATGTTGACTAATTTTAAAAGGTTAAAATGATAATTTTATATTTTTTGATAATAACATAACCAAAATCAAATAATTAAAATTGAAAACCCGTTCCACATTCTTTTTCTCCACCACCACCACCCCTACCCCAAATCTGCAAATCTGGGTTTGAAACTTGGAGAACGCTTCAATAAGCTCGGGAATAGAGTCCCCAGAACCGAATGTGCATTCTGCTGCAATGACAGTGGCTCTAAGGAACTCTGTATGTGCATTTAGCCCAAAACTTCATATTGATTGACCATGGAATCAGAAACCCAAAATTTCATCTGAAACAGTTCATCTTCTTCCCACACTTACCCCCACCTTCCCTCACCAAACCCAAACCGAACAAACCAAAATCCACCCACCTTCCACCATGCCGACGACCGCCACCAGCTCCCCCGCAAATTAGCACAATAAATGGACCTTACTAGAAATTACTTTAGACGTCATACAGAAAATCCCTAAATCCTTTTCAATCTCTTACCTCTTCTTCTCCTCTTTGGTCAAGATAATCTCTTCGACGAACCATTTCAGCAGGAAATCCATATTTTTATCGAGGAGCTCTATTTCTAATCGGTTGTTAAGTCCAAATCTATAATCCAACATACATAGATCTACATAGTTGGGCAACAAGTTTCTGACGCCATGAATTTGAGGATTCAAATAGGTTGATTTCCCATATATTGCAGATTGGGGGTGGGGGTGGCGGTGGCGGTGGTGTGGAATGAGTTTTTAATTTTAATTATTTGATTTTGGTTATTTTTATTATTAAACAAATGTAAAATTACCATTTTAACCTTTTAAAACTAGTCAACATTATTGTTAAAGTCAATTATTGTCAAACTAACATAAACCATCCATTTGGACTTTAGCGCAGGTATTTTGAAAGGTTTGGTACCGTTGGTGGCAAAAATGAAAAGTTTGGTACTGTTGGTGGCAAACATGAAAGGTTTGGGAAAAGTCTGCTACTAAATGAAATGTTTGGTACTACTGCTGCAGTTATCCCTAATAAAAAACATATTTTTACTTATAAGCAATGAAAGGTAATTTATAAGATTAGACAAAAATATTTAAAATAAATATATTGGGTAAGTTATTATTATTATTATTATTATTATTATTATTATTATT
>OU503052.1:28496646-28533627 GCA_912172775.2 Fraxinus pennsylvanica
AACCCGATATCAAAAACGTTTTGATATCACTTGTTGAGAAACCGACCAAATAATTAAAGACGAAAAATATGGGTAATATGAAATTTAATGGATCACACAACAATTAAGAAAAATGTGGAAGAGGAGAATTTATTATACTGAGAAACAAACAATTGTCTTACAAGATTTGATCATGTCAATCTAATCTAAACAATTCTCTCTTATTTCTAATGTATACAAAAATGATCTAATTGTTATAATCGCTCTTTAGTCTTTCCTTTTCTCCCTTTTGAAGTGTATACATTGTGGATTATTTATAGAAGCCAAATCTCAAAGTTGTGGAGTCCAAGATGAAGAAAAAGTCTCAAAATCTGAATAAAACGAAAAAATCATGACCAGGTTACTATTGCAGCGCTTAGGCGCTAGGTGTAGCACCTGGGAGCTACGTCTAGTGCTCAGGCGCTATGTGCCTAATGCTTGGGCACTAGATCTCGAGTTAACATTTTAAAACATGCTTTTTGCCATCCAATAGTTCATTTTCAAGTCAAACTCCTAATTATTATTGAAATTTGATCGCCACAACTTAGGATTTTACAAATTCAAGTACCTTAGACTTTCTTCAATCAACCAAATCCCAAATCACACGGAATCTAATCAACAAAATACTTCTAAACCAAGATTAAACAAGCTTCCTTCATGCAATGAATTTCTAAATCACATAGAATTTGTAACAAAACCTAACAGTGACGAAAGAAGATTCCGACTTCAATGGCAGGTTATGGACTCTTAGGGTTTTATGGCTATTCTTCATCGAGAATTCCACTGGGAGAATGAGAAAAAGGGCCAGTGAAGAGGCGAGAGGGGAGCTAGAGTTCGATGAGGTGCTTGCAATAACTGTGGTAGTGGAGAGCAAATACATTAGAAGCAGAGTTTTTGTAGCGGTGGAGACAATAGATGTTTTTACCGACAAAGATGGTTGTTGATTGGAAGTGGTGGTGGATGAAGTAGTGAAAATGGGATGGTGGAAATGGGGTTAAAGTTAGGTTTTCAACATTAAGTAGGTGGTTGTAGAATATGGTGGGAGGGGAGGAAAAAATATTCTTTAACACCTAATTATTGAAAATGAAAATTAAGAGGTAGGGGTGGGTATAATTTTCTCTTCTAGAAATCGAGACTGCCGCTGAAATTGTTTTTGAACTTTGAATTGGACCTAAGCCAAAGACATGATTGACTACACCCCAGTCTAGTACTTGAGACCACCCCTAACACTAATCAAATAAATAAGAAGCGAAACAATAGTTGAATTCGGAAAAAAAATTCTAAGGCAAAGATATAAGAAAATATTTAACAGTTCCTGACCCTAATTAAGTAAGATAAAAATACTTGAAGTACTTATTTATTTACATAGTAAAATGTATTGAAAAAATATAAAGAAGGCTAATAAGCTATTAACTTAATAGATGATTGTTAAAAAAAAAAAAAAAGCCCAGTTGGATTGATTCATTGAAATAGCACTTTCAATAAAAAAAAAAAAATTAGTAAAAGTTAATAAGCAAAATTGAATGGGCAGTTAATATGATGGCGATGACATTTGCCTTAGAGCCCAGAGTTCTACTGCGGTTGCTGCCAAAATATGCTTGGAGCTTTGGGGGGTTGATCGATGTTCGATTGGAATTTGAAATTTGGAATAGGTTTGGGATTTTGTTTTCCAATTTGAACGGGATGGAAAAGTCAAAGAGGGGATTTGGGAACAACATTTGAAAATTCAATTATGCTAGTTGTACATTAAGGTTGACACGGTATGATGCATCAAAATTTGTGACATTAGTTATTTAAAGTGTTGTTAAAATCAATATATAAAAAATTGCCAACTTACCACAATGTGAAACTTGATATTAAAGTTGATGTATATGTAGTAAAATTGCTGGAAATTTAGGTTGGATGGGTGATCGTAGGAAATCCCTCAAGTACATTGTATCGTGAATATAAGTAATAAAGTGACAAGTAAAGTATTATTTTTAAGGGACTATGTATTTAATCTAGTATCAATTAATGTTAACTTTAATTGAGTAGCCAAATATGTTTCAAGAATTAATATTAGTTAACTAATTAAACTAACTATTCTAATAAGCAAATTATGAGATCTTTTTGTAAAATTAGATTGAATGTTTACTAAGATTTCTAATTCCCTTTATTAATCCAATTTAATATAATGACAATGTGTATGCAGTCTTGTTTTATCAATGTTCCTAAATTATTTAGTAATTTCTCTCAGGTAAAATTAAATTTATATTCTCATGTGACATTCTTATATCTTTTTGAAAGATGCGAACATAAAAGCATGCATTAAAAACATTAAAACATCTATTGAAATCATGCAAATCATATTGGTATATATCTTTATCCTCTATCGGACCTTACAATGGTTGTTATATGTGCTATCTATTCTATTATCTCTCTCAATAACAATAAAACTCACAATTCAATTCAATTAGCGATCAAGTAATTGAAAGCATTAAACACAATAACAATCATACAAGAAATCATGCATATTGGATGCAAAAATATTTAATTTATATTGAAAATTTTATAATAAAGGTTCATCTACGTCTTAATAATTGGAAATCTAGCTAGCATTGCCAAAATTCGTGTATATAGTAAAACATCACCTTGATTATTAATAAATTGAGAAAAAAAATATCAATCTTGAAATTTTGAATCTCTTCAATGGTTTCTTGCCCATGAATAAGGTCGGATCTTCAAATTATTGAATTCTTGCAAATTCCTTTTAAATTCTCTCAAAAGATTGATGAATTGGCCTCCATTTTCTTGTAAGAATAGATGAGAATTAATGTATGAGAGGCCTCCCTTTAACTATGATATCGTCCTCTATTTATATGATTTGAAATTTAGGTAAAACTCGCGTTGAAATCGGTTTCCAAAAAGCATTTGACTCAAAAAAGGAAAAATGTGCGTCATCCCTCATTTTGTATCGTGCTTGCCATGTAATTCACGGAACACACACCCTCATGGCTTATGCTCTCAAGTTCCATTGAACCATGAGCTCGCACGCACACATCGTGTAATTCACGGAACGCGTGCTGTTCATCAAACTTTAGGACTAATTTCTAATTTCTCGATGGCATATCTAGGTCCTTTCTTCATGTCATTTCCATCGTTTACCTTTCAATTGTATCCAATTGAACCTGTATAATCTTCAATCATTATTTTGTTACTCGAATCAATTAATGAATATTTACAATTTGGTCTACAAACTTTAAATTTTGCTCCTTCGTCGTTTTTCGTTCATTTCTTTCAATTTCACTTCCAATTGAATCTGGCTCAAGTTGGACCTCATTATAGCCTGATCGAGCCTTCTAGATTGCTCCTGACCTAGTCTTCAAATTGGGCAAGCTATACTTGACCAGCATGACTCAACAATCAAGTTTTTTTTTTTAAATAATTGGCTTTCCCATCTTAAGGACTCTAGATTCAAAGGGTAAGCTTACATTGGCGAGGACAGAATCCTGGCCAGGTGTCTCCCTGTTCATGTATAGGGGGAAATGCCCTGTATATGTAGCACCATCCAGATTTAAATCTTCAAGTAAGATATTTGGCATCATCTCTGGTATTCTGTACAACTAAACTAAAAACCCATGCCAGCACCTTTCATACCGTAAGCATTATAGTAAATATTTTATTAATCTCGTGGCTAGATGATCAATGACATTGATTATGAATTGTTTAACGTTAATCAGAAGTAAATACATAAAAAAAAAAAAAAATCAGATAAGAGAAAAGGAGTTGTTTGATAAAGTGTTATCAGATTTTTAAAAAGTTGATCAAAATTAGATTTCACTTCAACTTTTTTTAATGACTTAATACTTTCCAAAACAAGCACCAAGGAAAGACACACACCATCAATGAGCAGGGAGTTGATTGATTATTTGAGGAAAGGCAGGACAGTTCATAAATGGCACGATAGTACTGTTTCTGGAGAGAAATTTCTGCGGTTACCAGATATGCACGTCACAATATTTTTTGGTGGTCTCGTGTATCTAGAGTAGTGTCTATAAATCTAGGCTATACATGTATAACCCTATACCATATATGAACGGGCAAATAAGCAGAAGGCAATTTAATATAGTCGTTTGGTCCAGTTTCTAGTTCTTATTTTGCATTCAAGATTACAGACATTGAACTGTAGCAGTCAGGAAATTAAGAAACAGTACGTATGGTGAGTTCTCCGCTTGGAATGAGGAAAGGTGCATGGACTAAAGAGGAAGATAATCTCCTCAGGAAATGCATTGGCAAGTATGGAGAAGGGAAGTGGAATCTAGTTCCTCTAAGAGCAGGTATTGCCTCAGAATACACGAAAGTAGGCGTGTGTTTTGTGTTTGAGATGCGTGCAGGCCGGATATATACTTATCAAAGGCTTGAAAGTGTGTGTTGGATCGAGACTTGAACTCAATTCTTTTATCTGGGTTTGATGCCATGTTGTCTTTGACTGATCTTTTCAGAATTTCGTTTTTTGAGAGTCTCTGTTTGATTTTTCTGTCATCTGTAGGGTTGAATAGATGTAGGAAGAGTTGTAGAATGAGGTGGCTAAACTATCTGACGCCAAATATCAAAAGAGGGGACTTTACACGGGATGAAGATGATCTCATTATAAGGCTTCATAAGCTGTTAGGCAACAGGCGAGTTCAAAATACTATTTTTTTCTGTGGCCCTAAAAATTTTCTCATTCTCTGTCTTGAGCCTCTTAATTGTTTGATCATTTGGCATATAATCTGAAATCATGAAAGTTGGGTTTTCTTTTCTGGCTAGGTTAACAAAGAACTTGCTAAATTTTATAGGTTGGAGTAAAAATTAAAGAATAACATATGAAGACGAATATTACAATACGCAAGGATTATAACTCAATTAAAATTAATTGATCTTAACATTACTAGGCTTGCCCTCTAGCCGTTGACTATTAAAAATAAACAATTTAAGCTTGAAAATTTTTCATTAAATGTCCTAAAAAACACAAAATTTTCAGACTAGCTTGAACAAACTCGAAATTGATGCAATAAAAAAACTCAGTTCAATTGCAGCCCCAAAATTTCGTTCATTATGCAATTTATGCATGTTTGTTCCTAGTAACGTGTGTATGTAACTTGGTAAGATCTATGCCTTGCCACATTCACGCAGATGGTCGCTGATTGCTGGTCGAATTCCCGGAAGAACAGCAAACGACGTGAAAAACCATTGGAATACTCATCTACAGAAGAAGCTAGTTGCTCAAAAAGAGGACACGGACAAATCCCAGAAAACTACAAAAAGTACCATCTTAAAGCCTCGACCCCTTGCGTTCTCAAAAACTATGGCTTGCTCAATAGAAAGCTCTGCTTTTGAACAAAACATTAGGAGAAATGAAAACTCATCATCACCAAAAGTAATAGAAGGTAGCATCAAATGGTGGAATAACTTGCTTGACACTAAAGAAAATGGTGATCAAGGAACCACACTTTCCAATGGATTATCTCTTGGATTTCTAGAAGGAGGCTGGGAAGATTTCTGTCATGACAAAAACATTTGGGAAATTCTTGAATTCTGATCAAACACTGATGCAGTAAATCACTTTTGAATTTTCTTATGTCGGATGTGTCTGTGACTGTGAGTGTGTGTGTGTGTGTTGGAAGTGCATGCAGTGTCTATTGCTTTTACAAAATAGAAAGATGAATTATACATGTTTACTTGCATAGTTGGACATAAGCCCTAAAAGCATGTATTGTTCTCTCTAGGAAAATAAATATTAAAATGATAATTAGCATGTAACTTCCTTACCTTTCACTATAATGGTGGAAAATATTATTGCTTTTCATTTTTTGACATTTTTACTTTAATTACTTTCACATTTCGTTATGCAAAATGTCATTTTAATCCATTTTCTCAATTAAAAGTTGTGAATGACTAAAAAACTAATTGCAACTATAATCCCAATTTTTTTAAAAAAAGTGAAAAAGAGTCTCAAATAAATTATTAAAAAGGTAATTAGCACATAATATCGATATCTTTCATAATTATTGTGAAAAACGTCAATCCCCTTCATTTTTTTTGGCATTTTCATCCTTAATTACACATTTGATAGCGTAAACCATCATTTTTATCCATTTCAACCAATTTCTCAATAAAACACTTTGAAATGACGAATATATCATAGTCCCAATTGAATATATTTAGCCTTTAAAAAAACATATTTCACCAGCACAAGTCGTATCATCAAAAAAGCGACTTCGATCATCAATTAAAGGCATGAGCACGTATCACTAATACTCACGCTTTTTATTGTAATATAGCAAATAAGTAAAATTATTTTTAAGTCATTTTATTAGTCAAACTGTAAAATGTGCAAGTTTCTCATATTGACTCCAAACTGTTTATCATAACAAAAAGGATGATTGAAGCAGCTGTATCAAACCTTTCATTTAGTGGTAAACTTTGCACAAACCTTTTATTTGTGTCAACCAAGTACAAAATCTTTCATTTTTGCCACCAACAGTACCAAACCCTTCAAAATATCAACAGTTGTAGTCCAAATAGATGGTTTTTGTTAGTTTAATCGTTAATTGACCAAGTAATTGACATTGACAATAATTTTGATTAATTTTAAAATGTTAAAATGGTAATTTTATATTTTTTAATAATAAAATAACCAAAATCAAACAATTAAAATTGAAAACCCATTCAACCTTCTTCTTCTCCACCACCCCCACCCCCACCCCCACCCCAAATCTGCAAATCTGGGTTTGACACTTCGAGAATGCTTCAATAAGCTCGGGAATGGAGTCTCCAAAACCGAATGTGTGTTCTGCTGCAATGGCAGTGGCTCTAAGGAACTCTGCATGTGCATTTAGCCCACTTCATCTTTATTGACCATGGAATCAGAAATCCAAAACTTCATCCGAAACAGTTCATCTTCTTCCCTCCCCTCACACTTACCCCCACCTTTCCTCACCAAACCCAAATCGAACGAACCGAAATCCACCTACCTTCAACCATGCCGACGATCGCCACAAGCGGCCCCGCAAATTAGCACAAAAAAATGGACCTTACTAGAAACTTACTTAAACGTCATACAGAAAATCCCTAAATCCTTTACAATCTCTTATCTCTTCTTCTCCTTTTTGGTCAAGATAATCTCTTCGACGAACCATTTATGCAAGAAAATCATATTTTTATCGAGGAGCTCCATTTCTGATCGATTGTTAAGTTCAAATCTATAATCCATCCTACGTAGATCTACATAGTTGGGCAACAAGTTTTCTGACGCCGTGGATTCGAGGATTCGAAGAGGTTGATTTCCCATATTTGCAGATTTGGGGTGGGGGTGGGGGTGGGGGTGGGGGTGAGGGTGGAGAAGAAGAAGGTGGAATAAGTTTTTAATTTTAATTATTTGGTTTTGGTTTTTTTTATTATTAAAAAATATAAAATTACAATTTTAACCTTTTAAAATCAATCAACATTATTGTTAAAGTCAATTATTGTCAAATTTACTCAATAAGGGTAGAAAAAGGTTATTTTGTATAATAAGTTCTTTCTAAAATAAATGCTTCTTTCATTGTTCAATTAGAAATATATACCTTTTTTGACATTAAATCGTATGTTTACTTTCAAATTAAGTAAAATTTTTATTTAAACATTATAAAAAGTAATTTATTAAACATACTTGACAATAGTTTTTTTAAAAAATAATTTTATTTTCAAGCACAGCCAACAGATGAGGTAAATTCAACTCAAAAAAGAAAAAACGCATATAGTTAAGGTAAACACAGAATATTGCACAGGTGTTGATGAAGTCATGACTGATCAAATCACGGACCACTACTATACGACGATCATCTAATCAAATTTCAGATCCACTTGAGCTGGTTCGTACAACTTAACTATTGCCCTTGATTGGAAATCATTAAAATGAGTTTTGAAATGTTGATATTTAAAATAAAAAAAAAAGTGCGATAAAAATGTATTTTATATTACAAATTAGAGAGAAAGTTAGATAAATCAATAGATTTGTGCGTTTTATTAAGAATGAAAACCCAATATTTATAGGAAATAATTAGAGTTACATGGGATATAACAGTTGTAATGTCTATTTGGCAAAAACTAGATGAGACAAAAATGTCAACAAATAATAGAGTGCAAATAATTTGGAGTAATAAACTGCTGCCTTGTTAAAACGTTATGAAGAAAATCCATTGAGACATAACTTGATCGAAAGAAAAAGAGTATAGCTACTCCCGAGATTTCAATTGTTGTATCAAGCAAATCATGTCTTGCATGTCGGTGTCTTCAATGTTGATGTCTGTACATCAATGTCTTCAAAAAAATTAAATGGGACAAAACTGGATGACTATAGTAACATGATGATTCAAAAAATAGCTCTTGTTAATCTCTTCAAGAATCTCATATATATTAGAGTATCATTCTGAAGGTAAATGTCTTATATGTTATGCACATTCATTACACAAAAAATATATCTCGTTAAAACTTTAGTAGGAAAATCCAAATAAAGGAAAAAAAATACATTTATTCTTTTGAATACGCCAAAAATATTGTCTAATTAAAAACCTTATCAAAAAAATTCAATTGGACAAAACATTGATCAAGGAAAAAGGGTATAATGCGTATTTGTTTCCCATCATGATAATATCATTTGAATTATGCTTCAAACATATTAAATTCTTTCGGGATTGTATTGAAATCATACAAGATAAATTGTCTATAATCACATTTATTACAAGCGTATCGAATTTCATGCATTGTCAAACTAATGAAATAGAGACTTGTGATTACATTCATCATATGATAATTTTTCTATTTATACAAGTTTTAGCGAAATTCATTATGTAAATAGTCGTTCATTTTATATAACGACTTTACTTTTCCATTTTCATTTTGCATAAGTATACAGATTTAGATGTTCAAGCTGTATTTCCAGAAACTTAAAGTTTCTCTAGTAAGTTTAATTTTAATAGGATCGCATCCAGAAAATTTAGGTTTCTCTAATAAATTCAATTTTAGTATAATTGTGTCATTTTATTTGGCCAATCATTACTTTGATTGATATGTTTAAAGAATGTATTCTAATTCCTATTCATAATATGATGTAGTACATCATGTGCAAAAGTGTGATCGACAACATTTTCTTTTTCAATTATATTTATTTTCTTATAATGACACAACTTATTGAGATATTTCAATTTTCAATATATCAGGTACCCGAACATCTTCTAAAATTTTATAATATACCATGCCTAAATACTCATCAAGAGTACATGCTTCATTAATAAGATCATTTTTGCTAATTACTCCATTTTCGTCTGGAAATTTTTATGTTAGAATCGAATATATTTAGGCTTTAGACAAGTTATGAATATATCAAATATAATATTTACTAATTGGCCTTCAGGAAGTTAATTCGAGTTGGAGCATTTAAAACTAGTGTATGAGATATTGTTGATCTCTTTGATCAATAAATGCATCTAAATGTATCATCATTCGAACTTTTGGTTCAAATTATCTTTTGCGAGGATTCAGATAAGATACATTTATATATTATTTTTAGCTTCTTAATTCTTCTCCCTAATGTTGAGAGAATTCTTCAATCAAATTGACAATGAACAAACCACTTTATAAAATATCATCCGTCAGGGCTTGAAATTTTGTATAAGGGTTTAAATTATGTATTTCTTCTCAGCATTCTTTACTTTCCATCTCAGTGAGTGCTAAATTAGTTTTATATATACTGCACTATCAAAATAATTAGATGAAAAAATCATGCTATGACCATAAAAGCTAATTATAATAAGGATAACTATGATACTGACTTGATACGTAACAACATTCCCAAAACATAAATGAGAAATATTTTGTTCTTAATTAAATTATTTGGAGGCGTTTAACAATCAATAATATTAAACCATTTATCGACATCTCAACTAACACTTATCAAAAGGTTGAGATTTAGTATCACTAGCATTTACAAGACACGCCGTCTTCATTGTATAATCTGAAAATTATGCTTATAATTTGAGCAATAATTCCCCAAATTTCATGTTGCGAATACTTTGCAATCATTTAGTATTTGTATTAAATTAGTTAGATACAAATAATATTTAAATGGTTAATGTGGAAGATCAATGATGGGGCTCAATTTATCACCCTTACTAATTTTTCAGAATTATAGGAAATTCAGCCACTCTTTTAACTAGTGATGATCAATTTTTGATAAAAATAACAAATATCATATGTGAATTCATTAGATTGAAGAATCTTCAAGTTCTTCGTTAAATATCCATTTGAATTTTTTTATTTTGCATCATTATTGATCCAGCGATGGTTCAATTGGTCATGTAAAACAATAATACATTCAATAATTAAACTTCCGCTTCAATACGGTGCTTGTTTTAATTGTATCACAGGTGTTAAAAACTTATTACGTTTCTCTTTAATTTAGTAGAGAATAAATAATAATAATAATAATAATAATAATAATAATAATAATAATAATAATAATAATAATAATAATAATAGGTTTATCCCTTCGTATAACACAATATTGACTTTTCTAGTGTCTAAAAATAATATTTTTTCAGGAATATTGGTATAAATAAACTATTACTTCTTTAGAAACAATTTAATTAAGATTGAAATTTTCTACGATCAATACAATATTTTCATTGAAATGTGAAAATCGGGATTCTTAAAAAATAACCAGATAATATTCTTTGAGAATATTAATAAATATAAAATTGTACTTCTTTTAAAACAAAAAAATATTTTTCAAGAATATTCATTTAGATTAAATGATTCAAACAATTCCATAATATTGTTCTGGATTATTTAAATGTCTGAATCGTATTTCATTTCAAACTAACAATAATATCATGCTCTTGAGGAGTAATAACATATTATTGTTTAGAGTAATGAATTATGTAAAGATTTACGCTCGAGGAGTAAAAATATATTTTATGTTAGATTTTATATTATTATGCTTTTCGAGAACAAGTAAAATCTAAATAGAATATTAATGGTAATTATACTTTGCTACTTCGAAAGCATGCTATATTTTTCAATTGCTTTTTCAAGAGCAATATATAGCAAGATTTCGCCCTTGAATAAATACATGTAATTAACGTAGTACTTCCAAATTTATTGTTCGTGCAAATTCACTCCTGAGTAGGCTTCTTTATTTTCATGGGGTGCCCCTACAAAACGTTGAAATTTTGTTCGTGCAAATTCACTCCTGAGTAGGCTGCTTTATTTTCTTGGGGTGCCCCTTCAATTCGTTGAAGTTGTACCCAGAGGATGAGTCAGATCCTTTGTCTACTAAGAAGCCTATTGTCGCAGAATCCTACGATGAAATTGTTTTCCTTGAGCCTTCAGAGGGTCTCTTATCCCGAATGAAAAATCATCCTGCAGTTATTGTGCCCAGACTACCTGCGGGCGTTGCTTTGCCTCATTGTGTGTCTTATTTTGGTTCTTATTTTTTGGTTGTTAAAGGATTTTCCTATTCACCATACGTCAACATGTTTTTTGTGCTTGTTTATAGTGCCAATGGAGGATGTTAACAGAGGGAAGAGGGGTGACATGATTGGACACAATGGATCACTTGAGCCAGTGTTTTGGCAATTTTTCTGAGGAAGATGAACTATTAATACTTGCTGGTGCTCTCCAACAGGTCACTATTAATAATGGCCTATTCCTTTTAAAATGTTAATTTCTCTCTCCATTTGTACCAATTCTTTCTATTAATAACTAGATTAGATATCAATGCCAAATTCTGTATATATGGATAAGTAAGGACATAGAAATCCTGATAGTAGATTGTGTTACTTCTAATAATAGCTCGAATTAATTGAGTTAATATTTTTCCAGAAATCCTGAAAGTAGATAGTGTTATTTCAAATAATAGCTCGAATTAATTGAGTTAATATTTTTCCAGATTCAACACATTGATTATGACATTACAACATATCAACTCATCTATGGCTTACAAAAAATACTATCTATCATGTTCTATAGCATTTTTCGGAACGTCACTGTAGGTGATGTTATTAAAAGTTGTACATCTATTATAATATTGTTTTAATGCTATATTATAAAGTGCTATAAAAGATTTTTACATAACATTCTGTTATCGTCATGATTTTAGTATTTATAGTATTCTTGTCGTGCAATCTTTTTTAATTCGATAGCATTCTATTTTTCGTTATAATTTTGACTTTAATAACATTCTTTAATCGTCATGGTTACATTTTCAATAGCATTTATGTATATATGTTAAATAGCATTCCTAATTCGTTATTTGTCAGATGTAAATATTAAATGACATCATTTTTTAGACTAAAAATATGAACAACAATAAAAAGACCAATAATAAATTTCAAAACATATATCAATATGGTTTTACAGAAATACACAAGTGTCACTGGTCAATAGACAAATCTAATTATGTTTGAAAGGCAATAAATAAATTAAAATAGAATCATCTTATTCTAATTTTTCAAAATTAAATTTCTTGAACTCTTGCAATATGTTTGGAGCAATACTCTTAAGAAAACAAAACCAGCAAGAACAGAACCAGTAAGAACATCAACCAGCATAAATGAAATCAGCAGAAGAAGAAAATGAAATGAAACTGAAAACGAAAATGATAGAGCCTGCTGGAATGCAGGGAAGAAGATGAAAATTATATTCAATCAACATGATGATTACAATGCATATAATATCTCTATTTATAGAGAAAATTCTAACAATCTAACAAACTAAGAAGAATCTAGAAGAAGATAGAATGAACTGCTGAACCGGATCTAGAAGGAGCTGTACAGGTTGAACGAGAGCTAGCTGAGGTGGAGAAGAAGTTGTTGCTGAATGTGAACTGAAGAAACTGATGCACGTGTGATCTGTTTTGCTGAGTTGAATATGTAATTTTCATATATTCCAACACACCCCCCCTAAAGATAGAACATCTTGAATTTGGAGAAGAGAACAGAGATGTAGCAGGAGAAGCCAATGGAAGAAGGCAGCCTGGAGAGGAGCTGGAGAAGGTGCTGGGAATATGCCAGCAGAGAAGCACTACAAAAGGAAAAAGATCAGCAACATAAAAATCGGAATAAATGGAGCATCTATGGCTCTCAACCGGGAATTTGCTGAAGACATACATCATCACCATTGATGAGTGAAATAAAATAAAAGAACTGGAAATGCTAGAACAAAACTCCAGCCAGGACTGCAAAAAATATAACCAGTGCCTCTACAAGCATTTTAACGAACACATGGCGGATGGCTAAAGAACAGAGGCTGCAGCAGCGGAAGATTTTTGCTCGGATACCATCTTAAGAAAACAAAACCAACAAGAACATCAACCAGCAGAAATGAAATTAGCAAAAGAAAAAAATGAAATGAAACTGAAAACGAAAATGATAGAGCCTGCTGGAATGCAGGGAAGAAGATGAAAATTATATTCAATCAACTTGAGGATTACAATGCATATAATACACTATTCAATCAAATTATATTTTAATTTTAAATTCTTTTATTTGTACCATGATTTACATAAATCAACCACAAAACAAGATAGAAGACAACAATATCAAATAACTCTAATAATCATCATTAACTGAACTCCAAAATGTAACAATATCCGTAAAAAATTTAGATCAAAATTTTTGAAGCATCTAAAAATTCAATACATTTCAAAAAAAAAAAAAAAAAAAAGAACTACCACAATGCTAGATGACTTGGAATCTCCAAATGCAACATACAAAATTCAAACTCCCCAAAAGTTATTCATAACATTGAACTGCACAAAAACCAGGAACCTTGTATTCTCCAACAAAAGAAATTTCCCAGAACAATCAACTGTCGTCAAATGCTCAACCATTCCAAGTTTGTACCCTGAAATTCGAGAAACTGACGAAGAACGCAGCTGCGACGACACGAAGCCTATTAACGAAATCTGGAGAGAACTTCATGGCTGCAACACAGCTGCGATTTTGATGAAGTTTCTGAGAATAAAAAATTGAAATCATTATTTAGTTTGACAAATTATAAGCCCTAAAATAGATTTACAGTTACAAAGAAGCTAAATTATAAGCATAACAAGAAATCTTCAGTGTGAATGATATATTTATGATACTTCAGTCTCTGCGGCTAATTTTAAAAGTTTGCTACAACACTCCTCGATTTTGCTATGAAACTAATTATTCCTCAGTGTGAATGGATATATTTATGATACTTCAGTGTCCTCAGTGTGATAATAACTTTCGCCCTTACCACATTCACATTAATCGCATATCTTCATACCAGAAACATCAAAGGCATCAATAATCCCTTCAGAATTCAGTCCAAATCACCACAAGAAAGCCTCAAACATCATTAAGAAAAGAAATTTCATATACATATATCTGCTTCAAAAAATAAATGCTAACTCACCGATGGGATTTATCTTTCCACCATAACCATATACCAATATCACCTCCTTAAACACAACAGTCGCTTCCCTAAGCACTCCACACCATGTCCTTCTTAAGTGACCAGCCCTACAGGAGAAGAATATTCCGACAAAAAGGAACCAAATCAAAAGCAAGAAAAAATAACTTAAAAACGCAACAAAAGGAAAGGATCCATACAACATACCTCAGAAATTGGATAAAAACCTTCATGCCAACAAAGAGAGTTGATCTCTTTGAAATGACCAGTGGTCTGGAGATAGAATTTGGGTTTAATAGGCCTGTAGTTGTGGGTGGGGAAAGAAACTTTCTACATAATTGTGGTGGTGGAGGAAACCGAGATTCCATAAAACTAAAAAACCAATAATAGTTAAGCAAAATTAATGTTAAATTGACGTGAATCTAGGGTGAAACACAAGATAAATTTCTTGAATAACCTACAAACCAACATAGAATTCTTTTCACAGTTTGTCAAATTAATATTCCACTTAAAAGTTAATACATAATTAAATTCTAGCCAACTCATATTTGTAGAGCATCATTATGGAATAAAATGCACTTGAATATATTAACCAACAGAATACTGAGGCTGCATATAATGGGAAACAATTGAGGCATCAAAATTGTATTTGTGAAGAATCAACTCAAAATTGAATTGAAATATTTCTAAATAGAATAAACAAAGTCTCATTTCTATATGGTTAAACATAGCATAAAGAAAGAATGATCACCTACATAGAGAAGTTAAAAGTCGTGACAATCACAGGCTTGAGACCATGTAAGCTGCACTAACTCCAATTTCAGGAAAACCAGCCTGCAATATATAGTTGAGTGTGTAAATTATAACAAACACAACTAAAACAATTCATAAGTTTTAAGGCAAAGAGAAACTAAAAAACTGATCACTAAAAAAATAAAATCTACTGTCTTATTACTTTCTCCCAAGCCCAAAAGAGTTTTAATCTAAATCAGAAGGTATCAAATAGTCATTCATTTTTCAAAAAACTCCAGGTGCAAGTATTTATATCCAATTTCTTCCTTTGTCTTCTTCACAGATCTTTCTGCATCTTTATGTCTTCTCTTCCATAATTGATTCAGCTTTCCAATCTTTTTAAGTACTAAAATGGAGCCCAAACAGGGGCTTAATTTGTTAACACATACAGGTTTTTCTAGTATAAACGAAAATGGAGCCCAAAAGTAAACGAAAACCTCGGCACTTTTATACGGTCTGAATCTAAATCAAGAAAATTGAAACCCAGACACAATGTAATAAGTAGCAGAAGGTATGTTACCATTGGAGGCAAGGCAAGTGCTCGCGCTTCCTTTGTCCGTCTCTGCATAGCGAGTTACCATTGGAGGCAAGGCAAGGTAAGGTAAGGCAATGGGGAATCAAATGAAATAGCCAAACGTGATTCCCGTGAGAAAGAGGCTCGATCATTTTGGCTAAGCTTTCTGTGATTCCAGTCAGGAGCAGCCGCGTGAGAGAAGGATTTTGGTGTTGAGATGATTTTGATTTTGTTGGAGAGGCGTCAATAGAGGAAGTAGTGAATAATCAGTCTAGGGTTTTTTTTAATTAAAGTTTTTTGTGAATTAGATTGTTCATGGTGGGTTTATGATTTGGATTGGATTTTTAATGGGCCGGATTATCTTAATTTGGGGAACTATCATTAATGACAACGTTCAAACGCGCGTTGTTAAAAGAATTTAACCACAACGCGCAATGAACGTTGCAAAAAAGGTTAATGGCAACGTTCAAACGCGCGTTGCTAAAACAATTAACAACAACGTGCAATGAACGTTGCGAAAAAGGTTAATCACAACGTTCAAACGTACGTTGCTAAAACATTCAATGGCAACACGCGTTACCTGTTGCTAAAAGTAATTAACGGCAACGTGCATTGCACGTTGCGAAAACATTAACAGCAACGTGCGTTGCACGTTGCAAAAAGAAAATTAACAGCAACAGATTTTGAACGTTGCAAAAGGGTGTATTAGCAACATTTTTTAAGAAAATGTTGTTAAAAGTCTATTTTGTCAATCAATAGCAACATACACTTGCTGAATGTTGACATAGACCCCTTTTAGTAACATGCAATTGATGAATGTTGCCTTTTGCATGTTGCAAAAGGCCTTTTTTCTTGTAGTGATAGCTCTATTTATAGAGAAAATTCTAACAATCTAACAAACTAAGAAGAATCTAGAAGAAGCTAGAATGAACTGTTGAACCGGATCTGGAAGGAGCTGTGCAGGTTGAACGTGAGCTGGCTGAGGTGGAGAAGAAGTTGTTGCTGAATGTGAACTGAAGANATTAGTTATCAATGCCAAATTCTGTATATATGGATAAGTTAGGACATAGAAATCCTGAATGTAGATAGTGTTACTTCAAATAATAGCTCGAATTAATTGAGTTAATATTTTTCCAGATTCAACACATTGATTATGACATTACAACATATCAACTCATCTATGGCTTACAAAAAATACTATCTATCATGTTCTATAGCATTTTTCGGACGTCACTGTAGGTGATGTTATTAAAAGTTGTACATCTATTATAATATTTTTTTAATGCTATATTATAAAGTGCTATAAAAGACTTTTACATAATATTCTGTCATCGTCATGATTTTAGTATTTATAGTATTCTTGTTGTGCAATCTTTTTTAATTCGATAGCATTCTATTTTCGTTATAATTTTGACTTTAATAACATTCTTTGATCATCATGGTTACATTTCAATAGCATTTATTTATATATGTTAAATAACATTCCTAATTCGTTAATTGTCAGATGTAAATATTAAATGACATCATTTTTTGGACTAAAAATATGAACAACAATAAAAAGACCAATAATAAATTTCAAAACATATATCAACATGGTTTTACAGAAATACCCAAGTGTCACTGCTCAATAGACAAATCTAATTATGTTCCATCTCCATTTCAAATACTAGTAACAATATATGCTTGAAAGGCAATAAATAAATTAAAATAGAATCATCTTATTCTAATTTTTCAAAATTAAATTTCTTGAACTCTTGCAATATGTTTGGAGCAATACATCAGCTGTCAGTGCTACGGTAGTAGTTGATGCTATGAAGTTCAACGGTAGCTTCGGAGGGTGGTCTTTGAAGATAACAATAAATTTACCTCTTTTAGTTTCAAACTTTGTAAAGAAAACATAAAAGTAATAAACTTGGGACCTATACGTTACAAAAAACAAGGGGTAAAATATTGAAAAGAACAGAAAATGGAGTCAACATTTTATTTAAAGCAATCAAGTTTTGATTACACAACACCAGAAAAAAAATGGAAAATTAAATTGAAGTTATGATTATTCATGTACATAAATAGGGAAATAAAGAAAAAGAATACGAAATTCATTCATAATAAAGCAAAATAAATAAATAAATAATTCGTTTTAATTAGGAAAATAGAAAAACTCACCGTCACAATCAGAGTCGTATTCTTCGAACATTTTGTACAATATTCTTCATAAATCGCCATGCATTAAATCAAAGACTTGATGAAATATTGCATAAAAATGAATATTTTTTTTCTTTCAGATTTTAGAAATAGAAAATGAAGGAAACATTTAGATTTGAAAGATCAAATTATTGTTTTGTAAGCATATTGTTTTGCGAACTTTACCTTCAACAAACTCAGTCTATCTTTTCAGATTCATCCATAAAAAATGCTTTTAAAAGTAAATTTCTCTGTCATTTCAGTAATAAAAGTTGTAGTTTAGCGTAAAGCAGAATAATTGATTATTCTCACGTAATTTGATGGTTCATATACTGAATACGTATTTGATTACGAACAAAGTTTACTATTTGATCCAAAAAATTAAAACTTAATATAATGATACAAATGGAATTAAAAGATGTGAAGTTTGGTTCTAAAGATAAGAGACGTCACTGCAGTAAAAAAATGGATCTTTAACCACCAACCTGCCAAGACTTTCTTACCAGTCAAAAAGTGGAAGGACACGTGTCCCTAGCCCCCCCCCCCCCCTCTCCTCCTCCTCCTCCCTCCCTCTCTCTCTCTCTCTCGAAAAGCAGCCAAAAAGTATTAATTGTTTGGCCAAATAATTTACCCATCTGTACCTTAGCTGGAATGTCACATTTCTATACTTGTTGGTCAATAATTGAAGTTGTTATGGCGTTATGCACAATAGGTGACTTACAAGTTACATGGTCAAGTCACATGTTGTTTCTTTATTTTGCTTCATAAAATCTACTTAATTTCAAATATGAATTATGTCTTCCTTCTTTCTTCATAAAGTCTAAGGGCTTGCTCGGTAGTTTTTTATTGGGTTCGAAAAAATATGACGTATAAAGACTAATTAGTTGAATCTTAAAAGCTAAGGATACAGCTACTTAAAATAGGTTTAATAATATTCTTTATCTCAATACGAAATATATATTTCTAGTGACCAAGCATAATTATGTACTAGTAATTGAAGACAATGAGACTACTTCATTTGAAGAAGTTTAGTCAAACGTTGAGTCGAAGAGATAACAGGAGGACAAGGAATTTGAATTAAAATCCATGAATAAAAATAAAGTATGGACTTTGGTAGCAAACTCATGAGGGAAACATTAGTTATGAGAATATTTGAAGTACTTATCAAGCAATAAAGAATTGATTTTTAGTATATGGAGGTAGTAATCTTGAAACGCTTAGAGTTCATTTGATTGCAATGGTGGAAAATGGGTGCAAAGAAAATGAAATTCAGGGAAAGTAATTGTCTAAAAATTGTTTTGCACGGAATTGGTAATCAAGTGTGTTTGATTGGTATAATTTCTCACCTGGAAAATTTTAAAATTTGGTGTTCATTTGGTTTTGTTTTACATGGAAATTGTTTATTAAAACGATAATTTTTTTCACAATTGGTTATAAAATTTGTTTCAAAATATTTCCTAAAAAATCATTTTTTTCCAAAAATTAGTGTTCGTCTGGTTTTGTTTTACATGGAAATTGTCCATTAAAGTGAATTTTTTTTAACAATTAGTTATGAAATTTGTTTTTATTGCAAAAAACAAAAAAAGCAAATGGAAAACCATTTCCCACCTAAATGGTGGGAAAATGTTTTCACCAATTTAAGGAAAAATGTGCACGTGTGGGGGAGGGTGGAAAACATTTGACATGGAAAAAATGCAATCAAACACAAAAAAACATGGAAAATGGAAAACCAATTCCATTTACCGTGGAAAAACAACCCTATCAAACACACCCTTAGGTATACTGATACCAACTACCAACCCGATAAGGATGGTGGAAAATCTTAATCCAATTATCTGTTTACTTTAAATAGTAGTAAAGCTAGTCGGTAAAGATCCGAACATGACACAATCATTAATCAATATTTCTACATCAAAAATGAACATAGTTGATTAAAAAATCAATTTATTCATTTGTAAATTAGGAGTGGTTCATAGCGTTGTAGATCTCTAATGTTGTACTATGATAACAATGAAGCTATCATGCAAGCACAGTAACTCAGGTCCCATAAACAAACCATGCATGTACATTGGCTCCACCATCCGATTAAGAGATTGTACTAACCTCTAATAGTCCAATCGATTAATTAGAAGATGACGTGTCTTACTAATACTAGTGATTCTAAATCTCAAACCTTTCTATATTTGTTGGTAAATATATAATTGAAGTTGTTACTACACAAGAGGTGACTTACATGGTCAAGCCACGTCTCTTTTCTTTATTTTGCTTCATAAAATCTACTTAATTTCAAATATGAATTATGTCTCCCTTCTATGTTCATAAAGTCTAAGGGCTTGCTCAGTAGTGTTTTATTGGGTTCGAAAAAATCATGACGTATAAAGACTAATTAGTTGAATCTTAAAAACAAAGGATACAACTACTTAAAGTAGGTTTAATAATATTATTTATCCCAATAAGAAACATTTATTTCTAGTGATCGAGCATAATTATGTACTAGTAATTGAAGACAATGAGGCTACTTCATTTGAAGAAGTTTAGTCAATCGTTGAGTCGAAGAGATAACATGAGGACATGTAATTTGAATTAAAATCCTTGAATAAAAATAAAGTATGGACTTCGGTAGCAAACTCATAAGAGAAACATTAATTATAAGAATATTTGAAGTACTTATCTAACAGTAAAGAATTGATTTTTAGTATATGGAAGTATTAATCTTGAAATACTTAGGTATACTGATACTAACTGCCAGCCCGATGAGGATGGTGGAAAATCTTAGTCCAATTATTTGTTTACTCTAAATAGTAGTACGGCTAGTTGGTAAAGATCCGAACATGACACAATCACTAATCAATATTTCTACATCAAAAAATGAACAGAGTTGATTAACAAAAAAAAAAAAATTAGATTAGGACATTCATTTGTAAATTAGGAGGGGTTCATAGTGTTGTAGATCTCTAATGTTGTACTATGATAACAATGAAGCTATCATGCAAGCGCAGTAACTCATGTCCCATAAACAAACCATGCATGTACATTGGCTCCACCATCCGATTAAGAGATTGTACTAACCTCTAATAGTCCAATCGATTAATTAGAAGATGACGTGTTTTACTAATACTAGGGATCCTAAATGTCAAGCCTTTCTATATTTGTTGGTAAATAATTGAAGTTGTTACTACACAAGAGGTGACTTACATGGTCAAGCCACGTCTCTTTTCTTTATTTTGCTTCATAAAATCTAATTAATTTCAAATATGAATTATGTCTCCCTTCTTTGTTCAAAAAGTCTAAGGGCCTGCTCGTTAGTTTTTTTATTGGATTCGAAAAAATCATGACGTATAAAGACTAATTAGGTGAATCTTAAAAACTAAGGATACAACTACTTAAAGTAGGTTTAATAATATTCTTTATCCCAATATGAAACATATATTTCTAGTGATCGAGCATAAGTATGTACTAGTAATTAAAGACAATGAGACTACTTCATTTGAAGAAGTTTAGTCAATCGCTGAGTCGAAGAGATAACATGGAATTTGAACTAAAATCCATGAATAAAAATGAAGTATGGACTTCGGTAGCAAACTCATGAGAGAAACCTCAATTATGAGAATATTAGAAGTACTTATCAAGTAGTAAAGAATTGATTTTTAGTAGATGGGGGTATTCATCTTGAAACACTTCGGTATACTAATACTGACTTCCAGCCCGATAAGGATGGTGGAAAATCTTAGTCCAATTATTTGTTTACTCTAAATAGTAGTATGGCTAGTTGGTAAATATCCAAACATGAGACAACTGTTAATCAATATTTCTACATCAAAAAATGAACATAGTTGATTAAAAAAAAAAAACAATTTGAATTAGGACATTCATTTGTAAATTAGGAGTGGTTCATAGCAATGTAGATCTCAAATGTTGTACTACGATAACAACGAAGCTATCATGCAAGCGCAGAAAGTGAGGTCCCATAAACAAACCATGCATGTACTTTGGCTCCACCATCCCATTAAGAGATTGAACAAACCTCTAATAGTCCAATCGATTAATTAGAAGATGGCGTGTCCTACTAATACTAGTGATCCTAAATATCAAACCTTTCTATATTTGTTGGTAAATAATTGAAGTCATTACTACACAAGGGGTGACTTACATGGTCAAGTCACGTGTCTTTTATTTATTTTACTTCATAAAATCTACTTAATTTCAAATATCAATTATGTCTCCCTTCTTTCTTCATAAAGTCTAAGGGCATGCTCGGTAGTAATTTTATTGGGTTCGAAAAAATGATGACGTATAAAGACTAATTATTTGAATCTTAAAAGCTAAGGATAGAACTACTTAAAGTAGGTTTAATAATATTCTTTATCCCAATACGAAACATATATTTCTTGTGACCAAGCAAAATTATGTACAAGTAATTGAAGACAATGATACTACTTCATTTGAATAAGCTTAGTCAATCGTTGAGTCGAAGAGATAACATGAGGACACGGAATTTGAGTTAAAATCCATGAATAAAAATAAAGTATGGCCTTTGGTGGCAAACTCATGAGAGAAACATTAATTATGAGAATATTTGAAATACTTATTAAGCAGTAAAAAATTGAGTTTTAGTATATGGATGTAGTAATCTTGAAACACATAGGTATATTGATACCAACTTCCAACCCGATAAGTATGGTGGAAAATCTTAGTCCAATTATTTGTTTACTGTAAATAGTAGTACGGCTAGTTGGTAAAGATCCGAACATGACACAATCATTAATCAATATTTCTACATAAAAATTGAACATAGCTCATTAAAAAAAAAACAATTTGGACTAGGACGTTCATTTTTAAATTAGGAGTGGTTTATAGCGTTATAGATCTCTAATGTTGTACTATGATAACAATGAAGCTATCATGCAAGCGTCGTAACTCATGTCCCATAAACAAACCATGCATGTACTTTGGCTCCACCATCCCATTAAGAGATTGTACAAACCTCTAATAGTCCAATCGATTAATTAGAAGATGACGTGTCTTACTAATACTGGGGATCCTAACTACCAGACCTTTCTGTATTTGTTGGTAAATAATTGAAGTTGTTACTACACAAGATCGGTAGCAAACTCATAAGAGAAACGTTAATTATGAGAATACTTGAAGTACTTATCTAACGGTAAAGAATTGATTTTTAGTATATGGAAGTATTAATCTTGAAATATTTAGGTATACTGATACTAACTGCCAGCCCGATGAGGATGGTGGAAAATCTTAGTCCAATTATTTGTTTGCTCTAAATATTAGTATGGCTAGTTGGTAAAGATCCGAACATGACACAATCACTAATCAATATTTCTACATCAAAAAATGAACAGAGTTGATTAACAAAAAAAAAAAAATTAGATTAGGACATTCATTTGTAAATTATGAGGGGTTCATAGTGTTGTAGATCTCTAATGTTGTACTATGATAACAATGAAGCTATCATGCAAGCGCAGTAACTCAGGTCCCATAAACAAACCATGCATGTACATTGGCTCCACCATCCGATTAAGAGATTGTACTAACCTCTAATAGTACAATCGATTAATTAGAAGATGACGTGTCTTACTAATACTGGTGATTCTAAATCTCAAACCTTTCTATATTTGTTGGTAAATATATAATTGAAGTTGTTACTACACAAGAGGTGACTTACATGGTCAAGCCACGTCTCTTTTCTTTATTTTGCTTCATAAAATCTAATTAATTTCAAATATGAATTATGTCTCCCTTCTTTGTTCATAAAGTCTAAGGGCCTGCTCGGTAGTTTTTTTATTGGGTTCGAAAAAATCATGACGTATAAAGACTAATTAGGTGAATCTTAAAAACTAAGGATACAACTACTTAAAGTAGGTTTAATAATATTCTTTATCCCAATATGAAACATATATTTCTAGTGATCGAGCATAATTATGTACTAGTAATTGAGGACAATGAGACTAGTTCATTTGAAAAAGCATTGTCAATCGTTGAGTCGAAGAGATAACATGAGGACATGGAATTTGAATTAAAATCCATGAATAAAAATAAAGTACGGACTTTGGTAGTAAACTCACGAGAGAAACATTAATTATGAGAATACTTGAAGTACTTATAAAGCAGTAAAGAATTGATTTTTAGTTAATGGATGTAGTAATCTTGAAACACTTTGGTATACTGAAACCAACTTCCAGCCCGATAAAGATGGTGGAAAATCTTAGTCCAATTATGTGTTTACTCTAAATAGCAGAATGGCTAGTGGGTAAAGATCCGAACTTGACACAATCATTAATCAATATTTCTATATCAAAAAATGAACATAGTTGATTAAAAAAAAAACAATTTGGATTAGGACATTCATTTGTAAATTAGGAGTGGTTCATAAGCATTGTAGATCTCTAATGTTGTACTACGATAACAATGAAGCTATCTTGCAAGCGCAATAAATTAGGTCCCATAAACAAACCATGCTTGTACTTTGGCTCCACCATCCCATTAAGAGATTGTACTAACCTCTAATAGTCCAATCGATTAATTAGAAGATGACGTGTCTTACTAATATTAGGGATCCTAAATATCAAACATTTCTATATTTGTTGGTAAATAATTAAAGTTGTTACTACAGAAGAGGTAACTTACATGGTCAACTCACATTTCTTTTCTTTATTTTGCTTCGTAAAATCTAATTAATTTCTAGGGATAGCAATGGGGCGGGGCGAGGGGGCCCACCCTGCTAAGAACTTTCCCGCCCCGTTACCCGTTTAAGGCAGGGTCCTTGCCCCGTTTACGTTTAAATTTTTTTTTTTTTTATATAACTTATTTTTATTGATCATATTCATTAGATTTAGACAAATACTTTTAGTTGTTATTTTCTATTAGAACTAATGAAATTTTGTAAAATTTTTCATTTAAAGTATTGAATTCTAAAAAAAAAAATTAACGTGGTGGGGCGGGGCACCCGTTACCCGTCCCCGCCCCCACCCCCGATTAAGCGGGTTATCTCCGCTCTGTTCGGGGAGGGGCCCCGCAAGTATCGGGTTTGTCGAATTTTTTTGTCATCCCTATTAATTTCAAATATGAATTCCGTCTCCCTTCTTTGTTCATAAAGTCTAAGGGTCTGCTCGGTAGTTTTTTTATTGGGTTCAAAAAAATCATGACGTATAAAGACTAATTAGTTGAATCTTAAAAGCTAAGGATACAACTACCTAAAGTGGGTTTAATAATATTCTTTATTCCAATATAAAACATATATTTCTAGTGATCGAGCATAATTATGTACTAGTAATTGAAGACAATGTGAAGAAGTTTAGTCAATCGTTGAGTCGAAGAGATAACATGAGGACATGGAATTTGAATTGAAATCCATGAATAAAAATGAAGTATGGACTTTGGTAGCAAACTCATGAGAGAAACATTAATTATGAGAATATTTGAAATACTTATCAGGCAGTAAATAATTGATTTTTAGTATATGGAGGTATTAATCTTGAAACACTTAGGTATACTGATACTAACTTCCAGCCCGATAAGGATGGTGAAAAATCTTAGCCCAATTATCTGTTTACTCTAAATAGTAGTATGGCTAGTTGGTAAAGATCCGAACATGACACAATCATTAATCAATATTTCTACATCCAAAAATGAACATAGTTGATTAAAAAAAAAACAATTTGGATTAGGACATTCATTTGTAAATTAGGAGTGGTTCATAGCGTTGTAAATCTCTAATGTTATACTATGATAACAATGAAACTATCATGCAAGCGAAGTATCTCAGGTCCCATAAACAAACCATGCAAGTACTTTGGCTCCACCATCCCATTAAGAGATTGTATAAACCTCTAAAAGTCCAATCGATTAATTAGAAGATGATGTATCTTACTAATACTAGGGATCCTATATATCAAACCTTTAATAAATTTTAGTTAGAATAATGATAAATGGCATAGTATTATTAGTTGTTAAATGCTTCCAATTAATTTCTTAATTATTATTATTATTGGGGAAAAAAAGTGTTTTTTCATTTCTGTCTATGTTATGCAAAAACATTCAACAACAATTGTACGAATCATGCAAACATCAAAGTTCTACCCACTATAGTTAGTTTATGATTCCATCTATTTATTTTTGACAGTGCAATTATTTACAATCATTTGACCACTATACACTGAGATGGGTATTAAAGAATGTTGAAAGTACATGTTCAATTTGAACCTTTATAAAATATGTTAAACTCTAATTGTGATATTATATAATTTGGTTTGTCGATTGTAATTTTAATTGGATGGTTTCCTCAGCATTAAGGGAAGAATAAAAAGTTGGAAATAATAGACATAATGTATTGTTATATTAACTAGAATTCAAACTAGAGATTTGAAAGCTAATTCATTTAAATGCGATTACAAATCAAAGAGATTAATAATATCTCTCAACCAACTTTAAATACTCTAACTTAAGTTGATGTCTAGGAGGATAACGTTAACTTGATATTTCATAAATCTATGGTACGTCTGAAATGTGATAACATTGACGTATGTCACCATGGAGAAAGCAACGAAGTGAAAAAAAAAAAGTTATTGACCACTTTTATACACAATTTAGTGCTTCATATATGAATTATAACGATGATATTGAAGGAAATTCGTTGAAGAGCACAACGTAGAAACATTTTTCCAAATAAAAAGGCACGATCCACGTAAAGTTGAAACTCGCTAGAGAAACCTAAAATTTCTGAATATGCAATCCGAACACCTAAAGGTGTATACTTATGCGAAAGGATATGAAAAAAATGAAGTCGAAAATGTAATGCACGGCTCTTATTGGAATAAATTTTGCAAAGATTTATGTAAATGAATAAATTATCTTGTGGTGGATACAACCATATGTCTATATCCAGTTAACCTAAAAAGGCATAAAATCCAAGATAGTAATAAACATGGTTTTAACCAACTCTTACGACATGCCATTTACACAAGGACGGGTCTAGGATCGGATTACAAGTCGGGCTAATACATAAAAAAAAATTACACATGAAAAAAAAATTCTACTAAAAAAAATTTAACGGGCTGCCTGGTCAAGCCCCCAAGATCCGTCCCTACATTTACACCATTTATGTAAATTCCATTATTAACGTGGATTATAATTTAAATTTAAAGTAGCCCGGTCCAACACCCCCAAATCCATCCCTGCATTTACACCATTTATGTAAATTCCATTATTAACGTGGATTATAATTTAAATTTAAAGTAGCCCGGTCCGACCCTCTCCCCGATCCGTCCCCGCATTTACACCATTTATGTAAATTCCATTATTAACATGGATTATAATTTAAATTTAAAGTCATAAATTAATTTTTAACTACACGTTCAAAACCCACTTATTTTTTTGGACTCACTGATTCTTTTTATTATAATCGCATTTTAAATTTTTCCCAAACAAGCCCTTAGTCCTTTACAGTTTTTTACATAAAATTTACATATATGCAAAGACTTAGGCCCTATTTGTTTCTGATTCTCAAATCAATTCTCATTTTCAACCACATATTCTTCAATAAAATAATATTTTTCATTACATCAATCATTTTTTCTTCTTTTTCAACCACACATTTCCCATCATATCACTATTCAAAATCAATTCTTCCCCCAAAAATCCCTACCAAACAAGCTCTTAATTATAGATGAACATGATCCTAAAACTAAGGATCTCTGTCTCAATTTAAAGTAATGATGGTTATTCTTCAAAGAAATTAATGACGACAAAGTTATACATAATACTACTTGGTATATATTTTTTAAGAAATTTTTTTGTAAATTTTTTTTTAAAATGTGATTAAATATATAAAAAATATTTATGAATTCATGTACAAAATATTTTTATTGAAAAAAATGTGTAGTTGAAAATGAATTTACAAAATTGTGATTTTTAGAGAATGTCGTCAAATAGGGGCTTAACTGGTTTTGATTAAAATGGGCACACCACTCAACTATGAGCATGTTTGGTAAAGATTTTCATTTTCTACAGTAAATCAATTCTCATTTTCAACCATATATTTTTCAATAAAATAATATTTTTCATCACATCAATACTTTTTTATTCTTTTTCAACCACACATTTCCCATCATATCACTATTCAAAAATCAATTCTTCCCTAAAAAATCCCTACCAAACACACTCTATCATTGTCAACATTTTACATTTTGTGGTAGATAATTGTAGCGATTTAGCCCCAGTTTGGTACACATTCTTTCAAAATACATTATTTCAAAACTCATTTTCAACCACACATTATTTAATAAAATAATATCTTCCACTACATCAATAACTTTTTCTTACTTTTTAACCACATATTTTTCATCATATCAATATTTAAAATACATTATTTCCTCAATAATATCTATCAAACACAATTGGAGATGACATTGTGGAGTTACACAATCAAATCACGCCTTCTCTAATTATTACTTCTAACTTAATTGATTTTTTTTTTCTTTAGACCTTATTTGATAATCATTAAAATGATTTTTTTAAAAAAAAAATAAGTTTTGAAATAGTGATTTTTTGGAGAATGTATGATTAAAAAGTAAGAAAAAATTTTAAGTTTATATGTAAAATATTTTATTATGAGTGTGTAGTTGAAAATGAGTATGGATGGCAACGGGACGGGTTGGGGTCGGGGCAACCTCCCCCGTTGAGTAATTTCCTGTCCCATGCCCGTCCCGTTACCCGTTTAAGGCAGGGCCTTTGTCCCGTTTACTACCCGTTTAATTTTTTTTTTAATTCATTTTATTACCCATTTTCATTAAAGTGAGACAGTAATATGTTTATTAATTTTTCTCTTTATTAGTAAAAGTTAAATTATTCAAATATATTTGGTAAACTAAGGTTTTTATTGTTTGTCATATTTCTTAAGTAATCTTAGTTTCCATCTTCTACTAGAATTAATGAAATTTCATGGAGTTGCATGTACTCGCTCTGTGATGAAGTTCCCTACACCGTTTGGGGCAGGGCTCGCGGGTATCGGATTTGATGAATTTCTTTGTCATCCCTAAAATGAGTGTGAGAAATAAGGGTTTTACGGTTTTCAAACATAGACTTATTAGACATTTTAGTCTATCTAATGCTAGATATTTTAGCGACGGAGTCCTCATATTTCTTCTCCATTTTTTTGCCCAGTCCTTCTCATTTCTTCTTATCAGAATTTCCATTATTAACGTGGATTACATTAAAAAGTTGTGAGATAAAATTAATATAAATAATATTTTTAGAAGTTTGTCATCAATGCAACATGTTTAGGACTATGTTTAACTAACGTGACTAGAAAAACACAAAAATTGTCAAAAAGATCGTCTAGATGTCAAGACTCTCTAAATGAAGTAAGTAACCATAATTTTATATTTATCTTTTGTGGTCTCCTATAAAATATACAATAAAAATGAAATTTGAATTATAGACCAAATAAAGATGAAATTTGAACATGAGTGTCTATTCATTAAATAATAATGTCACATAGATCGAAAGCCTTTCTACTTAGATACCACCTAAATTTCAATTCATAAAATACACTAAAGATGCTCACAAATATTGAAAAAAGGACATGAAGATAAGTGGGGAGTTGGGGGATTTAGATGGGATTGATGAGATTAGCACGAAGGTGAGGTGTCTAGATTGGCGGAGGTAGAAGTGTGTGATAATAAGATGATCATTTTTTTTTCCTTTGGTTGTCATTTTGTCCTTCACCTTATAGGACAAAATCAGTGTATGGTTGGCAAAGGGCATAAGACGTGGATCCTATATAATGTGTAGTTGATAGTAAATTGTGATTTTTATGAAATATGTAAATAAAAAAAATATATTTTTGATCAACTTAAAAATAATTTTTATACTTTTCCAAACATGCACTCAGTTTGGAAAGACTTTAAGACTATGTTTGGACCACATTTTCTAAAATTCATTTTCAACCAGATTTTTTTAATAAAATTATTTTATACGTGGATCCATCACTTTTCTTTACTTATTAATAATGCATTCTCCAAAATATAATTTTTTACATAATATCTTCTTAATATGGGCTAAATGATGCTGACTGAAAAAGGTTGATGCAATCCAATGCCAATACAATTAGTTATATCCACGTAATCACATGTTAAAACTACAAAGGTAGGGGAACCTCATGCGTAATTTTCTTAAATAAATTGTAAAATTATGTAAGCCAAATCGTGTGTGTGATTTTTCTTTTGAAGATTGAAAATTTCTTGGTACAATATCAGAGGGCTCATCTTAATATCTCGAAATCTTACATATATAAGGAAAAAAAAAGTGATAATTAAGACTTTTACCTACTCCCCCCCCCCCCAATTTCATTGTTACTAGATTTATTTCAATGTTTCAAAATAGTCAATATTTATAGGACATTTCACCTTTCTTTAACAAAAAATTTCATAATTATTATCTTAATTAATTTATAAAAAAAATTTCCTATGTTTAGGTACTGATACTACAAAAAAAATTACACATGTGAATACCCGAACTTAATGGCTGGGAATGAACACAAACACGATTTTCGTAACCCGATCCCGACGACGAAGTTTGACCATGAACATAACTTCCTTTACCAGATCCTTCCAAAGCCTAAAATAAAGGCGTTAAAGTGTGTCCTCATCGTCCCTCCAATAGTTAAGTTAGCGAAAGGGAAAATAAATGCTTGGGGCTACGAACTAAATCAATGTAAAAGCGTGCATGAATAATGAATGGAAGACTTATATTTATAGAGTTAGACAGTGCAATCCTAGTAGGATTGGGTCACTTGGCTTCCTTATCTATTTGAGAGTCCAGGGTGACATGAAAATCGTGTGAAAGCTGAACAATAGAGTTTCTTTAGAGTTATATATCTATTGTAATTGGACAGCATGAGTACAATAGTAATCGTGTCCTGTTATGCTAGAAAACATGATACAGAAAGGGAAAAAAAGGGTAGTGAAGGACATGAGATGTCTAAGTGCCTCAAGTCCGAGGTAGAGCCCGACCTTATAAAGTCGGTGATGTTTTGGTTCAAGGGAGTGCTCGAGCTTATCATGACCTCGAGGTCGAGTCTGAAGTTAGTTGACCTCCAGCTCGAGGTTTTGGGTAGCTAAGCCATATATAAATTCTATACACCAGTGGACTTTGTGCATCCATGTTTGAGATCGAGGGTGTTACTTTGAATATTCGAGGTTCAAGGATGAAATGCAAATTACTTTAGGTGAGTATAGGCTACTTAAGGTTGAGGTGTAAATTGATCGAGGTAGAAGTGAAGTTTGCCCGAGGTCGAGGTGAAGGTTATATGCTCAAACAAACGCCTTCCATACTTATGTTTCTAATGCTCACACAAGGTAGTGTATGAGTTGCTTGTATGTGATAAGATTTGAAGAGGCTTGAGGCATTTGTGTAGGCAAGGTTTGAGGTACTTTCTCGAGACAAGGCTCGATGTGTTTGCTCCGGATAAGGCTCAAGGTACTTGCATAGAGCAAGGCTTGAGGTGCTTTATGCGGGGTGAGACTTGAGGTGCTTGCTTGGGAAAATGCTTGAGGTATTTGTGTGGGGTAAGGCTTGAGGCACATGCTCTGGGAAAGGCTAGAGGTGCTCGCTCGGGGGGCAAGACTTTAAAGTACTTGCGGGGATAAGGCATTAGGTACTTGTGTTAGAACAAGACTTTGAGGTGCTTACTCGAGGCAAAGCTCGAGGTGCTTACTCATGTGCCTGTTTGGGACAAGGTTTAAGGAATTCCATGAAGTAATGTGCTATCAGAGGTAGGGTTCCCATTTCAACGGCCAGGGTAATCCTTCCTCTTGGAATAATGATATCTACGGTGAATCCATACAGGAGAGAAGTCATAGGAGTGGGTTCATAGTCCACCACCATCTTATCATAAAAAAAATTGAACAGAATGTTGGCTGAGCTCCCGTTGTCTATCAGCATGCGCTTTAGTCCATTTCGAGCCACCACGGCTCTCACTACTAGTGCATCGCAGTAAGGATAGTGTATGTCCACCGCATCTTCCTGAGTGAATGTAATGGGCTCTACTAGCCTCACCCTTTGGGATTGATATTCTATATTGCTGGCCATATGCGGGTCTTTAGCCTCTCTAGTGTAATTCCTTTATGCATTTTTGGACTCATTTCCTACGTGTGGTCTACCAATGATCACGTCAATTTCTCGAATAGGTTAGTTTTCATTAGCAGCAGCGAGATCTTTCATGGGTCGTTGTCTACTACTAGGCCTATCCTAACCGTCCTTAGTGCCATGCAAAGGTGAGTGTCGTCTTGTCTTGCCTCTCCTAGATAAGTTAGGCCCTGTAGCACCATCCTAAGAGTAGCCTCTCCTGCTTCAGGGTTTTATCCTTTCAGCTGCGCGAGTGGCCTCTCGGCATTCACTCGTGTCATGGTCATAGAAACGGTGGAAAGTACAGTAGAGTTGCGCCTCTTCTGAGGGCCTACTTCTAGGCCCTTCCCCCTCCTCCTATTTCTATGGTTAGAGGGTCTCCTAGGTGTTCCAATCCTAACGTTATCACTAGGCCCAACATTTTCATAGGCTAATGTAAGCACATCATTCAAAGTTGTCGTAGCCAAAGCCTACCCCTAGGTGGGGCTATGGTATACCCAACTTGCGTCCACTGTTGATTTACTAAATGTGACGCGGGTCCACAACCTATCTGCCTTTGGGAAGGTGAGAGATCCTGTGTCGCCCTATTGCGATGATCAATCATCTCTTCATTGACAATCTCAATTTTAATCATTTCTACCAACTCATCATATGTGGTAGAAAAGACTTCGGACATCTCTCCAAAAAACCGTATTCATGTCCAATCCTCCCTTTAGGTGGAGAAGGTTTCTTTGTCCGTGACTTGTTCGCAGTAGGTTATTTCATTAGTAAAACGGACGAAGTTTTTCAACTTCTCCCATGCTGCTTGTATCATATCTTGGATGCGCTGGATTGGCACTTCTCCTTCTTTCCTAAATAAATATTGGTTCAAAAATATTTTCTTGAGGTTAGGACAACTCCTGATACTATGTGGCATCAACCTACCATACCACACTTCAGCTGGACTACCAACCGTTAAGTGAAATGGCGCTACACTTCAGAGATGGAGAGGCACCTCGGAGGCTCATTTGTGTTTTTGTACTTGTTAATGTGTTTCTCTATGTCACCTTTTCCCTCATACTTAGGAATTTTGGAAAGGGGACAAAGTTTTGAGGCATAGGAAAGCTACGAAGCTCCTTAGAGAATGGGAGGTTGTTTTCATCATCATCAAACTCATAGGACAGACATGGTCCATCAGAATTGTTCCCATCCGCTCAGTAACGAGGTGGCTATTGTGATGCCCCACCTCGGTTCCCCCAATCCACCAGGCTTCACCTCTTTCGCATATTTCTAAGCGAGGAAACCTGGGTGGCTTGGCTTTGTGCCTACTCTTGTGGGCGAACTAGTTGATGGGTGGATTGATCCATATTCCTAGGTATTCGTCTGATTCGATCAAACACGCTTGCAGAACTCCGAAGTTGTTCTTTATAATTTGGGGAGAAATTATCTCCTCCTACTTGGGCGTTACCAGCTGGGAAAATAGTGTAGTTGGAAGTGTCTTCTCCTACTTCCCTTTCAACCGGAGCCTCTCTTTCTCGACTCGAATCGGTCCTCTGGCTCTGCTCCACTTCAGCTTATTGGTCGCGAGCTGATTGTGGAGGATTTTGGTGGGCTGGAAGCCACCTTGATTCTGTACCTATATGAGGAGTGCTTACATGGCTGTGTTTTGGGTTGCAATGCCTCTCATGTTAGTAGCCATGCAAGCCACGTCAGGCAGTCAGTTCTTTCGCCCCCACAACATCGATGATGGGGCCTCGGTGGATGACATTATTCTGGATGATCTCTTCTTCTGAGATCTCCATTACTCTCCTTAGGTTCACTTCTTCATTCCTGGAACTCATTGGTTTGAAATTTGAAATTTTTATTCTCCTAAATAGTGTAAACTTAGTTTATGGCTTCTACTTGTTCTTTTTTCAAGAAAAATCCTTTTTTCAAAGGGGGGATATCAACCAAATACCTCGAAAAATGGTTACGGCACGTGGCCAACAGAATAAGACTTCACGTAAGCTCCTTCCTACATACGATAACATATCGTTAGTCACTCGTAGCCTTTTTCGGTGGGAGTGGAAGCCACCGCGAGCACTCCGACGGTCAAGTTAGTGGTTTCATAAATAGAAAGTGATGTCCAGGGTGAGGTGGACACTGGAACGTGGCTAAGAATCTCTTATAAGTGTGTATGTTCTTCAGAGTTAAGAATTTCAAGGTTAGACATGTCCTCCTCTTACCTCAATATGGGAATACTTATACTATGAAAACGGGAAATGAGAATCGCTGGATGTAGGGACACGTGGCTTCGGTTCCTAAACAGGTCATCCTTTCATAGTTGTCAATCTATCAACCCATAGGTTGGCAAGTATTAAATGTTTATTGACATAACAGTGTGAGTTAACTGTTTAGAGTCTCTCACACGTCCCATCAATCAACTAAGGATTTGATTTGGGGAGATCTCCGCATAAAAAATCTTAGCATGCGTGGGGAAGTGAATATAGGGTATGGCAAATGCAGAGTGCATGCCTTTGCATCCATTGTGTGTCGCAGACGAGTTCGAATCATCTACAAAGTGAGCAGCATCGTTTCAGTTCGAGGCTATTGGATTTAGCACATCCAGACGAGTTCGGTTCATCAGTCATGTGGCAGCATGAAATCAGTTCGTGCATACAACAAACTGGGTAGGTGAACAAGGTAGAGGTCCACCTAAATTCAGTTCGTCCACTACGTGGTAGCACGAAATCAGTTAGTGCAACACGTGACAGACGAATTGGATGGATGAGGTGAATGAGCCCTGAAGGCACGTAACAAAACATTTCATAAGATGACTTTCTACTCGATTTATCTCTCAGAACTACTCAACCTCACAAAGAGAATTACCATAATTAATCAATACTAGGAAGAAAGAGAGAGAACAAGGATTCTTCTTCGTGAACCCTAATGAACCATGGTCAACCCTTTTATACCCTCAATCAAGGGTTGTGATTAATGTTTATGATCAACGGCAACACAAATATTTAAAGAATGGTGGTTATATTCACACCACATTTTTTAATAAGGATAATTAGCACATATTGTCCTTACTTTTCATTATTATTGTGAAAAACGTTCTTACCTGCCTTTTTTTTTTTTTTTTTTTTTTTTTCTCTTTTTTTTNATTTTTACTTCTCATTGCGCAATATGTCATTTTCATTTATTTTCTCAATTTAAAGTTGTAAAATTACAAATATACTATTTTGTTTAAATAAAATAAAAAGGAAAGAAAGAATTAATTAATTAATTAATTGCAATCACAGTCCTCAATTTTCAAAAGGTGTAAACGAGTCCCAAATAAATTATTAAAGGGTAATTAGCACATAATGTCCCTACCTTTTCAAAATTATTGTGAAAAACGGCAACTGCTTTAATTACGCATTTGATTGCGTAAACACTCATTTCTATCTATTTTCATCCAATTTCTCAATAAAAAGTTGTGAAATAACAAATATACCCTCATATTTAAATTTAAAAAATTATTTTTTTAATTTTGATTTTTTTAATAATTTAATTGAAATTCGTTTGCACTTTTAAAAAAAAATTGGGACTATGGTTGCAATTAGTTCTTTATTTTTTTATTTAAATAGAAGGATGTATTCATAATTTTACAATTTTTTATTGAGAAATTGGATGAAAATTGAATATATATATATATATATAATGAAAGGTATGAGCATTTTTTAGAATAATAGTGAAAGGTAGAAACATTATGTGTTAATTTCTTTTTTAATAATTTATTTGGGATTTGTTTGAACTTTTCTTCAAAAAGATTAGGACTATGGTTGTAATTAGTTTTTCCTCTTTCTTTTCGTTTTATTTAAACAGTAGGGTATATTCATCATTTCACAGTTTTTAATTGAAAAAATAGATGAAAATGACATTTTTTGTGTAAAATGTGGAAATAAGAGTGAAAATACCAAAAATGAAAAGAGAAGACGTTTTACAAAATTATAGTGAAAGGTAAAGACGTTATCTGCTGATTATCATTTTAATAAATACACATTTTAATTACATTAAATATCATTAGCTTTTATTAATTATTATACTGATATCCTTAATTTTTTTTTCTTAATCACGATTTTATTTATGACATTTCACTAATAAGAAAATCTTGTCTTTTATCACGATTTTCGTCTAAAAATATTGTAACATGCTTAAAATGATTATCAAATATTTAATTGTATGAAAGTATTTTTACTTATTTTGTTTATTTAAAAATAAAATGGGCAAATGAGTCTTTGTGCTCTATCATCTTAGGATCCGTTTAATAGGCAAAGACGGAAATGAATTCAAATTCCATGTTAGTTGGAAAATAAAAACCCAACAAACTCATAAGAATTCGTTCCTTATGAAAACAAAGAAAATTCAGCTTAAAGTGGTTGTACGTTGGAATTCAATTTCCATTTTTACGTTGCAATCAAACTGCCAAAGTAGAATTCGTTTTTTTCGGATGTGACATTTTCTATCAAAAATGTGGCAATCAAACATGGCCTAAAATAAATTTTGTAGAGAAACTATAACCAAGAACAATTTATGTTAATTTGAAAATAAGAATACGATGAAAAAAAATTGAGATATAAATACGATAATGTGTGAGGGTTATGAACATTTCATTCAATTAAAATATAGTTGAATTATCAAAAATTGAGATGTGAATATATTTAGCCTTAAAAAAAACATATTTCGCCAGCACAAGTCGTATCATCAAAAAGGTGACTTTGATCACCAATTAAATTTAAAGGCATGAGCATGTGATAAGTGTGTTTTGCACACTTATTTAGGTCACAAAACGTGAAAATTATTGATATATATGTTGAAATATAGTTTAATTCAATATAATGTGTGTTTGTAGGATTACATTAATGGATGGAATGAAGAGTATGAGAAAATGA
>OU503052.1:28534536-28550303 GCA_912172775.2 Fraxinus pennsylvanica
TCCTAGTACGCTTGTCATACATAATTTATATCAAGTATTTGCATTCAATCATTATTTTTGCATTTAGTTTGTCTACTTTCATATAAATTTGCTTTTGTAGTATAATTTAGATAATTTCATACGTGAATCATCTCGTTGAATCAACTTAGTTTCTGTTAAAGTCGAGATAATCAAAACTTGAACTAGCTGTGGGAACGTTACTTAGACTTCAAAACTCATTTTTATTACTTGAATGATCCGTACACTTGCGGTAATCAAATTCGAATACATTTCCTTACACTTGAGATGTGAATATATTTAGCCTTAAAAAAAAACATATTTCACCAGCACAAGTCGTATCATCAAAAAGTCGACTTTGATCTCCAATTAAATTTAAATGCATGAGCAAGTATCCCTAATATTCACGCTTTTTATTGTAATTTAGCAAATAAGTAAAATTATTTAAGTCATTTTATTAATCAAACTATAAAATGTGCAAGTTTCTTATATGGACTCTAAACTGTTTGTCATAATAGAAAACATATTTTTACTTATAAGCAATGAAAGGTAATTCGTAAGATTAGACAAAAGCATTTAAAATAAATATATTGGGTAAGTTATGCTTTTTTTACTTTTAAGTACAACATGTTACTTATTATAAAAAAAAATTAATTTTACATTAATATCAAAATAAGTAACATATTTTTAATTTAGTATAAGAAATAATATTTATTAATTAGAAGTATACTTTTAAACTTACGAATGTTTGGCTAAGCTTAAAAATTTTCCATTAGTAAATTTATTTATAAGTAAAATAAATAACTTTTTTTTAAGCGCCACTTTACTAACAAAATCTAACTTGTTTTAGTTTTACTCAATAAGGGTAGAAAAAGGTTATTAATTATAAGGTTGGTCCTTTAGATTGAATTCTTAGACTGATGGCATATTTGGGTAATTGAAATAATAAAAAAAAATAGCTTTATTTGAAAATTAAGAAAGTTCTTGCTCATATTTGTAGTAAGAAATATGCCTAAACATGTTCGAGGGAAAAGTTAGAGGTAGTTAATAGTTAAAAAAATATGATAAACTTGGATTAAATGGCAAATAGTTAAAATTGAACGTGTAATTTACGTTCAAACCTAACACACGATAGTTTGTCAACAATTAGTCCTCTAAGCTCCGAAAATCAAAGGAAAATCGAAAGGTAAAAGAGGAAATATACCGCAAATCAAGCACAAACAAGATCAAGGTTGCTTCAACTACCATTCTTCAAAAATTTCTTCCCCCAATCTGGAAATACCCAAACAAAAATTAAAGTTTTTTTTTTTATTTTTTTGGATTTTTTGTTTAATTAGTTCCTCAATTATGTCATTTTGCATGGATTATAAAACAGCCGTAAATATCAATTTCAAACTGAATAAACTCTCACTTACAAATTCTAATAATCTTAGTGCATTGTCTATGTCATTGTTCTTTGAAATTCGTCATCATGTTTAATTTGAATCTTATAATGTGAATTATTGGCATTTATGAATTTATTATTATTTTTTTTTTACGGTTTTGCTATTGTGACTAGAAAAGTATTTGAAAATAACATTTTTTTTTTTTTTATCTTGAGAGGATATGGATTGACTTATTCCCTATGAAACATAAAACTTTGAATCGGTTCAGTTAATGCATGCAAGGTGTTTGCAAATATGAGAATGAGGAAAGTGACATTCTTTCATTTATTCTGTCACTTTTATTTTAAAAAAAAAAAGTAGTAGTATCTTATTGGAGTAATTAGCTAGATGCATATATGTGCGTTTTTGAAAATTTAAATATATGATTTCAAACCTTATTTTACATTAATACGTATGAAAAATCAATTCAATTGATGCATGTAAAGTGTTTGCAAAAAGGAGATTGTGAAAAGTGACATTCTGTCACTTTTATTTAAAAAATGCAACAGCATCTCATTGAAGCAATTATCTAAAAGCATGTATGTGCATTTTTATGGAAATTTAAATATATGATTTCAAACTTGTTTTACGTTAATACATATGAAAAATTAACTTTGAATCAATTCAATTAATGCATACAAGGTGTTTGCAAAAAAGGAGAATATGGAAAAGTGACATTCTATGAAAAAGTCACAGTATTTCATTAGAGTAATTAGCTAGATGCATACTTTTGCGGTTTTGAAAATTTAAATATATGATTTCAAAGCTTCTTTTATGTTAATACATATGAAAAATTAACTTTAAATCAATTTAATTGATGGATGTAAGGTGTTTACAAAAAGGAGAATGTAAAAAAATGACATTATGTCACTTTTATCTAAAAAAGTCATAGTATCTCATTTGAGCAATTAGTTAGGTACATATGTGTGCATTTTTGGAAATTTAATATACGATGTCAAACCTCGTTTTATGTTAATACGTATGAAAAATTAATATTAAATCAACTCAATTGATACATGCAAGGTGTTTGCAAAAAGAAGACTAAGAAAAAGTGATATTTAAAAAAAAAAAAAAAGTCTCACACAATTTCTTTGTTATCTTTTTGTAAGTATAGATAAAATTAATCTTATCATTTGTTATGGAGGCAAATAGAGGCAGATGAGGAGTGTGACATCAGAAGAATGTTCTAATCAACGGAGTGAAGGGAGAATGGAAGAGCCTCAAGTTCTATATACACGTTGCAGATCTCAGTCGTTGCTTGCACTAGGATTCTAGAGTCGATTGTGATGCCTTTCATGGTCCTAGTGCTCGATGCTTTCTACGGCCCTACTCATAGCCGTAGATGAAGGCAAAAGGTTTCTTGGGTGCTGGTGAAAAGTAGGCAGTGGAGGAAGTGAATGTCGACGACGAAAGTGGTTGCAGAGACGGGTTGTTGGAGGACTTTGAGAGAGATTAAGGAGGATGCGTGGAGAGATTAGAGAGAGAAAAAATAGATCATCCAGCTAATCTAATAATAGTTATTACTAAAATAAAAATATGTAATTGACACCTGCTTTTTGAATGAAATTAGTTGAAACTTGATTTATGATAATGTAATTTTAAATCCATGTTTGGATGTAATTTTCCTTGGAAAACTTACAAAAATACACTTAAAATCATGAGAATTATGAAAAATCATATGAAAATTATTTTGAAAGTAAAATATGCTGTGTAAGTCAAGTGAGACTTTTTTTTATTAAAAAGTGACATACAATGTCTGAAGTCACAAATAATAAAAACAAGTGATAAATACCAATCAAAATCTTAAAATAGATCTAGTGGTGGTTAATTTTCTTTTACAGGTTGTCTCTTTGGAATTATGCTTCATTTATGTAACTAAACATAAAACATAACTTCAAGTTAGGAACACAACAATCTATAAGTTGGAAGTGACACAAATTCAAAAATGTCACAAAAACTATAAAAAAAAAAACCAATACTAAAAAATGACAAAATAATAATAATAATAATAATAATAATAATAATAATAATAATAATAATAATTTAAAAGGTGACAGAAAAAAGAGAGAGAGAGAGAGAAACGCTAACCAAAACCTTAGAATAGATTCAAGGGTAGTTACTTTTCTTCTATATGTTGTCTCTTTGTGATTACGTTTCACTTATATTAACTAAACATAAAATATAAATTCATTTTATGAATACAAACAACCTATAAGTTAGAAGTAATAGAAATTTAAAAAAAAACAAGGTGACGAAAATTAAAAAAAAGTGACACACGCTCAAAAAAATGAGAAACGTTGATCAAAACCAAAAAATAGATCCAATGATGGTTAACTGGCTTTTATATGTTGTCTCTTTGTAATTATGTTTCACTTGTATTAACTAAATGTAGAACATAACTTCATTTTAAAAGCGCAATATTAACCTATTAATTGGAAGTGCTAGAAATCAAAAAAAAAAAAGTAACAGAAGTAACAAGTTTACATTCGCTAATTAATGTTTTTAAGCTACAACTCCAAGTAACTAATTACAAAAACTAACAGTGTTCATCCTATTCAATCATACTTATCAATTGGTTGAATAGAAGTTAATGCTCATGTTAGATCCATTGCCGTGTTCCTTAGCCATTTGAAAATGGCCATAAAATGAATCCCCTTTCTATCTTTTTTTTTTTAAAAAATAAAAATGAATCACGTTCAAGCTTAGAAACGATCCGTACTCAACTATATGAAAAATAAGTTCAAGAAATCTTACAAACAATCATAACCTACAATTTTCAATATAGCTAAATTATCCAATAAACTCACAACTGATGAACAGATTAAAAACTTTTGAACTAACAACTAGGGCAATATAATCATAATCCACAAATTTAAATACAACTAAGTTATCCAATAAGCTCACAAACTAATGAAAATTGATGAAATGCCAAAAAAATTTGTATAAACACTTATTACTATTAATCAAATGATATCATTTTTGAAAGTGATATAGCTTGTCACTTCTATATAAATCATCTATACCAAATAATTTTCAAAAATAATTTACATTTTGTGCTTGTTCATCAATGCATCTTCCATGTTTGCCTCATCAACCATCTGTGAGTTGAAAATCCAATAGTACCTATGCTACTAAGAACTCTCCCTTCCTCTCTACCCACTTAACTTCCTTTGCGAGTTCTTCAATTTAAGTCTAAATTCATCCTATAGCAATTAAACATACAACATCTCCATAACATAAAAGTAAATGACCAAAATTATCAAATAACATCTCTAATAAGGAAATTGAATTTGAGAATGAGAATGATTGCTTCATGAGCACAGTGATAGACAATAATACCGACAAAACCTAGAATCATAAATTGAATAACATAATAGAACAAGAAATCATATCTGACAATTCAAATCAAATTTAAATCTTTAAAAATTAAGCCAGCAATTTAAGAATTTTAACCATAGACAGAAGATTCAAACTATACACTCAAGATGTAAATAAATACCACTGCAACAATGAGTGTCTTCACCTAAGAATTCAAAACAAATATAGAAAAATCACAAGGTCCATAACTACTTTTTTTTAGGATAAACTATGAATTTATACTAAGAAAAGGAAAAAGAAAACCCCGAATTCAATCTTTTTCTCATTCAAAACACCTTAACCCGTCCTCTAATTCACGATTTCACAATGGATTCTAGTATTTTTCATCAAATATATATTACTCAAAAAAGTAGAAAATATACGTGAGCGAGAGAGGTGAACAATGTACTCGAAATTGGAATAGAAAACACCACCTACCATGACAATGAGGAATTGGCCAGAAACACCAACAGTGTATTGGCTGGAAATCACCTCAAAGAAATAACAGATTTAGTGATTGGTTGGGGCTAATTCATGAATGATTAACACTAAAATTTGGTATGATAATGGATGGCGGGAGGACAAACGAATCATTTTCTTCATTTGTATGTCCCATTTCCATATGGATCCACACATTCCTCTACAAGAATCAAATCAATGGTAGGGATGGTGTGGTGTTTGTGGGATTAGATTAGTTTTTCGTCCTATTTGATTTTCTTGTAACCGTAAAATTTACGATTAATTAATGTTAATGAAAACTTAAAAAATTAAAGGGAAAATTAGGCCCTCTACCCTAAAAAAAAATACATTTTTGATTAATACCCTTCAAACTAAATAAAATTATAATTACCGTATTAATTACTTTCAAACCTCAAAATAAAACCCAAATCAGACGCTTGCGAAATAGAAAACTCCCAGACACCTTCGTTCCCAATTTCAAATTTGACTCCAATGTTCTTGCAAGCAAAATACAATGGTTAGTCAACAAGCCGCGGAGGCATGTGACTAGCCAATGGGCCGCTTGGCATTTCAGCCGGACACGATCAATTCCACACAGTGAAAGTACACAATGTGTGTTTAGAGAGCGAGACAAGGAGAATCAGAATTTGGGAATTTTCAATTCATAGTTTTAGGGATATTGATTCTACTATCCAATTCGGTTGAAACAATAGGTCTGTACATTGATATAGGTTTTGTTTTGGGAACAAATGGCCCGTTGCTTGTACTCTGCCTGCCTTCCATTGCCTCAACACCCAGAAAATGCAAATTTTAGCTTTCTTTCCAATGGATTGGGTTTCATAAACCCCAGTAGTAGAAGAATAAGAAATATAATTACTTCCTCCCACATAGTGAGGACTCAGATTCTGCCTTCTGTGCAAGCAGAGACAATTGGGTCGCAGGTATTTGTAGTCTCGGACTTGCACACAGATTACCTTGAGAACATGAGTTGGGTGAGGTCTTTGTCAAGCAATAGGTACAAGAAAGATGTTCTTATTGTTGCAGGAGATGTGGCTAAGACTTGTGCGAATTTCGTTCTGACAATGTCCCTTTTGAGAGAAAGGTTTCAGCGCCATGATCTTAGGCTCCGAAGGGAGAAACACAATTATGTAAACATCACTAGATTTCGATTTTAATTTGTGTAACTACTATTATTGAATCATGAATGCTCTGTGTTTGTTGGTTTGATTTCGGTGAACAAATTTTGATTTATTTGCAAGGAAATCATAGTGTGTTGTTGCTAGCTTCTTGTAAGATTTTGAATATCGCATAAGGTGTTTGATAAATTACCTGAATGGGTTGGGGATTTTAGTTGAATTTTTGCTTTTATGGTTCCAAGAACGCAGTTCGTATTTCTAAACATTTAGATGCATTTTGAATGAGATGACAAAAATTTAGGTGCTCAATTTTTAAATCTAATAGGTATTTTTTTTTTATCTGTTTTTAGGTGATCACCGTTATACTATTTTTGTCCCTTTTTTTAAGTGTTAAGTCATTTTTTTTTTTTGAATTTCTCACTTTTGAGTGATTGTCACTTTTTTTTCGTCACTTTTTTGAGTTTGTCATTTTTTTAAAATTGTCACTTTTTGAGCGTTTGTCACTTTTTTTATTGTCTGTCACTTTTTAATCTGTATAGCTTCTTTTTTGAATTCGTCACTTTTTTAAATTTTGTCACTTTTTTAGTTTTTGGTCACCTTTTAAATTTGTCACTTTTTAAAAAGATAAAAAAATGAAATAATATGTTATATTTTTCTAACATAATTAGCATGTGGATTAGCTGGACGTGCTGATTATTTTAAGAACATGATTACTGCACAAATGGATGGTGTTATTTTGGTATTTGTCACTTTTTTGAATGTGTTACTTTTTTGAGTTTCTATCACTTTTTGAGAGTCACTTTTTTTTTTAGTTTTGTCACTTTTTTGAGTTTGCATCACTTTTTGAGTGTGTGTCTGTGTGTCACTTTTTTTTGAATTTTGTTACTTTTTTTGAGTTTGTGTCACTTTTTTTAAAAAGTGACAATTTTTATAAAAAATGTGACATTGTCTCACTTTTTTATTTTATACAGTATTTTTTACTTTCTAAAAACCTTTCACATGATTTTTCAAAACACCCCTAATTTTAAGGGTATTTTTGTAAGTACCCCAAAATTAAAAGTGTATTAATCAATTTTTTAATAAATGGGCCGTACAGGGCCTAATTTTTCCAAAAAGTTACCTAAAGTAACTTTTAAAGCTCTCTACATTCATATATCCTTTAATAGTATCAAATTTATTATATAAAAGGGTAAAGATGGAAACAAAAAATTTGTTTTCAATTGAATCTGTTGGGATAAACAACGTTCAATTATCTAATAGGTGTAAAAAAGTTCTAAGAGGCATTTGTTAATTTTTGAAAAAGTAGGATTCTCTAAAACAGCAATTATCGAGTATGTGTTTCCATAGTTTTCAATTTCAAATCCCTATACAATAAAAGAGCCACTTTGGATATTACTGTTCACACTTTCGTCCATTCAAACGACACCGTTTTGGCATAAAATCGTGTCCTCTCCTTTCGTTCATTCACTTTGCTTCACTTCACGAGCTCGTGTCCTCTAGGGTTTCCTTCGCTTCCTTCCGCCTCCGGTTAATTGTTCGAACTCAGATCCGCCTTCCGTGCAGTTTCCTCTCCACTTCATCGCTTCTCTTCACTTCACGAGCTCGTGTCCTCTCTTTCCTAGGGTTCCTTTCGCTTCCGCCTCCAGCAAAGTGCTCGAACTCAGATCAACCTTCGTTACAGCTCCATCTCCAGCTCTCCTGTATCTTCGATCTAATAGGTTTGTGCATCTTCTATTGTTCTATCTTTGTAGTTAGTGTGTGGAAATTTCCTTCACTTATTTACGGATGTACACATATTTCGTTCGATTTCGTTATGGGTTTGAATAGATTTCATTTATTTGAAGCTTGTGTTGTCCCTAGATCGCGTATTTGGAGAAAAAACATCGATCATTGAAGCTGCAAAGTCATTGTTCCCGTGTCGCTGGGGTGTTCTCGTTTCTGGTATTCTGTTTTTGATTTGTGCGAATTTTGTGTACTTATTTACAGATCTACACATTTTTCGATCGATTTGATTATGGGTTTTGAGAGATTTCATTTATTTGTGGGTTGTGTTCTACCTGAATCGCCTTTTGTGGAGTTAATCTGTGGGTGAATGAAGATTGTTGTTGCCGAACATTGACATTGACCAGTAAGGTTGAAGCCTCTTGAGATTGAAATATATATGTATAATTAAAATAACTCATGCTATATATTAAATCATGAAATGTAGAGTAAAAATCATTTGTTCGGGCATATATTACTTTGCCACGTATATCATTTGTTCTGGAGCAATGAATTAGACAAGTAAAAAAAATTCAACAAGAAATCTGCAGTAAAATCAACTAATTTTGAGCAAACTGTTGTAATCTGTAAGAGAAAACTGAAATCAAAACCAAAACTATTGTTTTGTATTTCTCAAAATGAATAATAACATCTCTATTACCTCCTATTTATACTCTATAAGGCGAATAAGAAAAGGAAAAAATAATCATCTAAGTTAGGAAATAAATCAACCTACCAATTAACCTAAAATCACAATCAACAATTAATTACAAATTTCCATTCCTAACTTCTTTCCATTCACGATTTTCTACAAAAATTGAGAACAGGATATGATGGACAAAAAAATACATAGAATAACGAGTCAAGATCAATTATAAAAATGAATGCTCAAAATTCAAAACAAACCTCTGCAAGACGATCCTCTCATATTCGGAGAAGTGCAATAGCCTTCAAACTTATCTGGTGAGAACTCTTATTATTGGCAAATCCAATCAGGCAGTTGACACAATCCATAAAGCAGTCTCCAACAACCTGATCAAAGTGTTCCAAGATAACTGCACCCTCTACCACGTTAGTCAAGGTTTAAACAATCCTCTATAACTATATAAAACATACTCCACAAGAAAGAAACAGAAAAGATTGGTTCTGGCCCTTTTCTACATTCTCAAATGCACTTTCAACAATTGGTTCCAAGTCATCATCAACAGCAGCAGTGAAAATCATAAACACACTTCAACAATCAATGGCCAATTATTATACAACCTAATTCTTCTTCATCCACCTTGCATTTTGTATTCTGTAAACTTGTTAAAAAATATATCCTTAATTCTTTTGAAGTACACCTTCTTAAATTAATCACTAATTACTGTCATAATACTAATTCCTTTGTATAAATTTATTTTACACCAATTATAGCATAGAAAAATGTCAAAATGAACAGTGCATTAAATGAATCCAGATAAGGATGCTTGCTAAATTGCTAATTTGTTCTTTAGGTAATTGGAATGACATGAAATGATATACTCTGTCGGTAATCATCAGATGGGATAAGAAGTATCAACCTTCTACCATTAGTTCTAACACCTTGCAGTCAAAATTGTCCCCTCCTTTACTAAATCGATGTCTTCCTTTGCAAAAAAGAGATGATGATAATTGTTTATCAAAAAAAGATTTAGTGTTGATTTCCCATTTGCACTGTACAGAATTGTTTATCGAGAATAGATTTAGTATTGAATTCCCATTATGCATATTTTGTTTAATGACTTTTTTTACGTCCTAAATCACACATCTTTTGAGAAATTCTATTAGTGAGTTTGGTGTTTTATCCAGTGTAAAAATCCAGGACATACAACTTTTTATCGATCATCTTGTTGTCTATTGGGAAAGTCTTGGCTGATTTTGATGATGATAACTTGATCCCCCGTTTTCGATTTGGAGATGGTATGGCACCATAAACTTGTAATTTTGTTTTCTCAAAATCTGGATTTGGCTTACTCAAGTTATAAAACTTTAATCTATTTCTCTCTTCCTAATATTTTGATAGCATCAACCCATGATCAAGATGTATTGAGTTTCAACCCATTATCTAATTTTTTTTGGCTCTCACACTATTAACAGTAATACTTCATTGGAGACCGATGACATTTGAAGTTATCATTCCAGGTGCACTGAATGTCTTTTTAACTTATTATTAATTTTTAATTGCAGAGACTAAGAGAATCTCTTGACGCTAACATTAAGAGATGGGCGACTGGAAATGAGCGGAACTTATGTGCACTGCTTTCAACTCTGCAATATGTATGCATTGGCTCCCCATCTTTTTTACGACTTCAGTCTTCTGCTTTATTTTGTCATTGAGTTATTTTGTCTGAAACTGAGTGAGAGAAATGAAAATTAAGAATCTGAATTAAATTAACCACCCATATTTGGAGTCAGGCGTTGACATAGTGTTTGTTTGAAATAATCTACTTACATACATTTAAATCTTTCTCATTTCAAAGAATGCATTTCAATATGTTTTATGACTACGTAATCTACTATAGTTAATGTGGTATTTTTTTACCTTGAACCTTTGTGTTTCTGTAATTTAATGTACTGCCGATATTTGATGGTGCAAGGACACATCTAATCACGATATTGTGAAAACAAGGAATCAACATATTGATTGAACAATGTTGGGTCAACCCAGATTTTAGTTTCAAGTTTCAAGCTTTATGATTTCTTTAAGCTGGATTTGGAATTATATTGATGTATTTCTTGAACTTGCATCTACCATGGATAACTTTCGCAGTCAATAGTATAACTGAACAGGGTTATTTTAGTTCCGAGATTAGAATAATCCTTTTATTAGTTGCTGTTTTTTTTATATGATGTATTGTGAAGATCTAGAAATTGATTTATCTATTCATTTATTCTGATAACGTCTCTATATCATATGTTTCATCTTAAACAGATTCAATCTTGATTTGGAGGAGCATTTCTATCTATAGTGAGTCTTTTCTATATATTTTTTCAATTTTTTAAAATCTTTAAAAATTTTAAAAGGATAAAAAGGTTTCAAAGAAAATTAATGGACGTAGGATGATCAAAACGGCTGCATTATTTTGTAATCATATCTTTATGTGGTTGTATTATGAATAGGGGGAAGCTCCAGGTCTTTTTTAAGATCATCTCGATGTAAAGCTTCAAACATTCGACAATTTTGTGAGAAAGATGCGTTTCGAGGTAACAATTTTGTGCACATTTAAGGCATACTGTGGAATGTGAATATTGCTTCAGGGAACCGATTCTTTTGTGTTTCATTTTTTCACAAAAAACTGGATGTAGATGATATCAAATAATATCTGGCTCAATAGACTTCAAATTGCTATAATCTAGCTTTGACCCTACATCATCAACACATATGTCCTTAGTTAATGAAAACAATGGTTTAGCTTGGTGTCTAATTATCATAACCGCCATATGGGTTCTTGTTATGTGGTTTGACAGTGTTTTCTTTGTGAGAAAATTGAATTATCATTTCCAAATGATGATGGTGTTGAAAAAATCGACGAAAAGTGTAAAAGTGGGATTGAGGATGGAGGGAGTAAAGATACTAAAGAAAGCAAGGTGAATAGCAGTAGAAATGATGATAATAGGGAGATGATGGAGATGAATTTGAATCAGGTTAGCAATTACAGTTATGGAGAAGCTGAGGTATTGATAGATGAAATTGAGGAGTCTCAATTGATTACTAAGAAGGATGGTGGTAGCAAGTCAGTTGAAATTATGGGTGAGGTAATTTGAGCTAATAAGTATAAGCAAAATCATAGAGGTAGAAATGGTCAAGAAACATTTGAGTTCATCACAAAATATATTGATTATTTTCCACGTTTTGATGATAACAAATGCAAGTGGGATGTGGGTGTCATATAGGACTATGAATTGCAAGCTTAGAGAGACACAAAGGACTAAAAGAGATGTATTGTCCATTGACAAGACATTACAGGGCTTAATGTTCAAATGTATGCCATCCATGATTAGGACTTCGAGGGGCTATGGCTTTTGCTCTTGCATTGCAATCAGTTCATGATCTTCCAGAAGGGCATGGTCAGACTATTTTCACTGCCACCACAGCTATAGTTGTTTTGACGGTAGGTAAAATATTTGTTCTAAATAAACAACAAATTTGGGAGGACATTGAGAAACATGCATTCAAGAGCATTATATATCATTAAAAATGCATTTCTCGAATTTTCTGATTCAGTCATCATAGAAGATTTCTGTTGAAAAATTCAACGGACTTGCAATTTTTATCGAAATTCCTGAAGGATTGGAATGTTCTAAGAACAAAACTGGGTTTTGTGATCGTTCTCATTGATTTTCCATGGATCTTAGCCTTATAATATGGTTCTGCGTTGGTTTCTTATATTAGATTCTGGGTCTCAATGTCCCTGTTTATGGGGTCCTAAAGTCGTGCCTTCTGGTTTTCTTATATCTGTCATTGCTGGCTCTTTTCACAGATAATAGATGCATATACCTTGATGGTTACTTAAGCAATTTAGCATGAATGTTATTTTAAGGCTTTAAGTATTAAAAGGTAAATACCTACGACCAGTCCAGGGCCAATTGCTAAGAGAAAATGTGTATTAAATTCTTACTGAACTTGTGTATTTGTTATTACTGAGAGAAGTTTGATAATTATGTGGTGCTATTTTACCCACATAATTCTGTCTAAAAGCCAGTATAGCCAAGTTTCCACTAAGACCCATAGTAGAATATATGAACAAACCAAACTTTGTTTAGATTTCTGGCCGTATGGGAACTTTGCAGGTCTTGCTGATAGGAGGATCAACAGGTACCATGTTAGAAACTTTACAAGTTGTCGGTGATGGTCGTGATGACTCATTGAGTGAAGTAAGTACATTAGTAGATAATTTATAGACCTGCCTGCAAACTGGTGATGATACATTGGTTAATCAGTTTATATAATTTAAGCATAGCCCTTTTTTTTTTAATCATGATTTTACTTTTTGCCTTAGGACATGTTGTCATTATATTCGCAAAGAAACATTACTCTTTCTATCATCATTTTTTTAAAATTTGCATTTCTTTTTCCATTTCCTTTTGGATAATTGTTGGGTTTAGATCCAGTTGCATCATTATTTCCTGATGGAAAACACACAGCTCTGGAAGCAGTCACCATTGTTCTTAATTTACCATCTCCCCAGCTTGGTTCCACCTCTGCACTTACCTCAATTGATAGAGTGTCTGCATCTGATCCAAAGTCAGCTCTCGCGTTGGAGAGATTAGTTCAAGCGGCAGTAAGTGTTTTACTCAATCAGTAAGATGCTATATGTTGAAGATGAATAATTGGGATCTTTAGATTTCATCAACCCCATGTGTTCTATTTTCCCCCACACTTTTGCCAACATATTTTTTCCTATTTTTAGGTTTGGTTCCTTGAAGAAAATGCAAATGATGCTGCTTCTGAGTATGCCTGGGAGTCGGCACCCCCACCTGGTACAACATTGATGATGTTAGATGCTGATAAAATGGTTGCTGTTGCTGCCAGCTCTCGGAATCCTACACTTGATGTTGGTCTGACTCGACCCCAAAGGTGTGCTTCCAGTGGCAGCTGGGAGGTACACATTTTGACCTTGCTATTATTCGAATTGGGCTCATAACATGACTTAAAAAATAGTAAAATGTGAACCTATTTTTTGCCTGTAAAAGGAAGAAGCCCTATGTTTTACTCCCTGTAAAAGGAAGACTCAAACCTACCACCGTCTTGTAACCTTGTTTTAAATTATGTGCATTAGTACTACAGCATACAGTTAGGATTCAAAGGGTGACTATTTTTCTTAGAAGGCATATTTTACATTACATTATTATGAAAATAGCTATAGACTTTAATGTTGAAATAAGGAAAAGATGTCTTCTTTTGGTGAAGCCTCTTCCATACTCTTGCATATCAAATTATTTGATAGGCTAACCAATGCCTCGGATCAGAATGTTGCAATTTGCAATCCTTTTTCTAATGTTATAACATAAAATCAGTTTACTTTTCCGTTGGAAGGGAGATTAACCGACAAAACAATCAATTCATATAATTACTTGTGATTTTATACCCCTACAAATATTACCTTATAGTGTAAAAATGCCTTCAACTCCACGCTATTAAGTACCCAGCTACACTGTAGCACGTGCATCGCACGTACGTGCACTAGTGGTATATATAAATCAAGGCTTTTATAACAATTGGGCAACCTCTACTTGTTGAATGGTATAAAATTGAGTATGTATCATTATCGAGAATGAAAGTTCTTTCAGGTATATACCTAATTTTTCCCAACTATCAAATATACTCTTTCCCATTATTTATTTTCATTTGTTAATGTAATGTTTTATTTCTTAAGTATCAATATTCATCTTAAGACGGGAAAAATTAGGATTTGGTTTGCAAACCTTTCAGATAGTGTAAAACTTGCGAAATAAAAGATCATGTGCAGGGGCGAATGCAGACTTTTTATGTTTGGGAGCACAATCAAATTTGTCACTGTCTCACGCCGTGAGCGACCTAGGGTTATGAACATATCATCCATTTACGAGTCTCCAAGATTAGGTGTTGAACAACTTGATAGGCATATCCAAGTACAAATTTCTTTTGAATTGGATCTCAATTCTATAAATCTTGTTACTGTTCTTGCTTTCCTAAAAAATTCCACGTCGAGTAGAGAATGGAAACCAAACTTGAAGGAAGCGAATATGAAGACTTGTTGCCAGTAATTGCAGAGAAGCTAGATGTGGAGACCTTTGTGGATGAACTTTGGGGAAGATTTCGGCTTTTGGCATACCCGAAAAACAGGTTGGTTACATCGTCAAGTCTGTAGAAGAATTCAGCAGTGTTGGGTTTGGAAAAGATGAGTCGACACGATGTGGAGGCGATGGTGAAAGAAGGAGACCTTGATGGAGATGGAGCACTCAATCAAACTGAATTTTGCATTCTCATGGTGAGACTTAGCTCGAAGATGATGCAAGATGCAGAAATATGGCTTCAAAAGGCAATTCAATGGGAGTTGCAGAAATACTCTACTCTTAATCGTGCAGGTGCAGCATAATCATTTCAATACATTGATTTCTTCAAATAATTGTATGTACCAATATAGGTTTACTTTGAATTGAAATGATGGAAGAACATACAATTGAGACGGAGGAGTGGAGAAATGAATGAGGGTTATAATTTCTTTCTTGTTCATTTCAAATAAAAAAAAAAATCAAAATTGGTCTGCCAATGGTCCTGTGCGATTATAATTTCTACACTGTCATTTCCATCACGTGGGATCCCAATCTCGTAGTATCAGGTTGGAGAGTTAAAACCCCACTTTTAAAGGTTGAGAAATAATTTTTACGCAAACAGATAAATTGTTAAGTCCCACCCTAGTTTTCCGTCTTAACATTATTATAATTTTTGTTGCTATAATGTTAATGTTGGGAATTTACTTAACATGCACAGCGAAAAATTAATAATTTTTCAATTCCCACCACGGATCTGCTTTGTGTTTAGATAGAAACTGTGTTGAGAATAATACATTTGATGAATTCTGCAAACTCTTTTGCTGATTCTCGAACTCCAATGATCACGATCTACAAT
>OU503052.1:28551087-28578213 GCA_912172775.2 Fraxinus pennsylvanica
ATTTAAGATTCAGTCATATGTAATTTGTATCTCACAATCACAACTCCTTGTGATTAACAAATCACCAAGACTTGAATCTACGGATTCTATTATTTAATTTATTAGAATATTAATTCAATTAAATAATAGATATTGCCATACATGCATCAATTATATATATTTAAAGTATTTATGTTCAAAGTTAATTGGATTTAGGGCATAACACTTACAGTTAATGGATCGACCTGTACTTTCAATTATAATCCACCAAATTGTCATTACCGGATTATCAATTATAAATCTATACACAAATTAGATTGAAAGATAGAAGTTGATGATTCAAATGGAGCTAAATGTAGTCAGATTTCTAGTACATTTTCCCATATAATAATCTTGCATCTCATTTCCATTCATAATTAGATAGTTTTAAGTAGAATAATTAGTAGTTTCGCAACATAAAACATCCGTCCTTCAATTTTGTGTGTTTATTCATTTTTTAGTGTGAATTGATCATGTAAGAAAATGATTCTTTAAAGTCCGTCTCTTGATTCCTCAAACAATCAGAATTGCTGTTGAACTGTAAGCTTTTCTGTAGTTGTTTTACTACCCTTTTTGGTTGGAATATTCAACTATATGGAGCCTTAGTTAGTTAGGTAGTTAATAACAATTTTTGATACCTTTTGTGCCTATAAATACTTGTATTAGGTCTGAAGAAAGGGGGCAACTCGGGAATGAAAAGTAAAAGAAAGTGAGATTAGAAAAAGTGGCTAGGTAAAAATCTTTCTGATGATTTCTAGTTTGTAAATCATGTTTAGTTTTGGTAAATAAAGGCTAAGGAAAATCATTCTTCATGTTCTAAATTCTGCTAGTTTCTTTCTTCTGCTGGTTTTATTTCTTGCTGGTTTTTTGAGTAATCTGCTCTCTGTTTCTGCTGCTCCTTCTGCTGGTTCATTTTTCTGCTAGTGCAACTTGTACATCTATTAATTCTACATTAACATCAGGATATAAGGAAGTCTACTGATCCCAACGATTGGTATCAGAGCTTGACATTTCCTGGCCTGATTTCTGTTTTTTTAAATTGGCCGAACACATTTCTTGTGAAAGAAAGATTCCTGGCCAGAATCCTAGTCACATCATGTCAACATCCAAATTTGAAGTGGAGAAATTTAATGGAAAGAACGATTTCAACCTATGGGGGTAGAAGATGATGACACATCTTGGTAATCTTGGATTGGAAGAAGTCTTGAAAGAAAAATTTGGAACTAAGGCTTCAACCCAAGCTGACACGTTGAAGAAGGCATGAAATACCATCATCCTTAGCCTCTCTGATACAGTTCTAAGGAAGGTAATCAAGGAGAAGACGGCCTTTGAAATGTGGAGTAAACTAGAGGAGCTTTACTTGACTGAAGCTTTGCAAACCAAAACTATTTGAAGCATAAATTCTATAGCTTCAAGATGGATGAATCAATGTCAATTGATGATAACATTAATGAGTTTACAAAGCTGGTTTCAGACCTAGAGAATCTGGAAATCAAGATTGATGAAGAAGATCAAGCCAATTTCTTGTTAAATTCTTTAGCCCCTAGCCTATGATCATCTAAAAGACACCATCAAATATAGTAAGGAATTCTTGACCCTTAAAGAAGTTGCTGCAGCAGCCTACTCAAAGGAATTGGATTTGAAGTTGAATGGAAATCTTGCCAAGAGGAATAGAGAAGTTTTGAATGTGCAAGAATGAAAGGAAAAGAATGTGTGTTGGATTTGTCATCAAAAAAGGCACTTTAAGAAGAATTGTCCACAAAGAAACAAGAGATGGATGAAGCAAGGAAACAACAAGCAAGATGGAGAGTGTGCAAATACATTTGGAGGCTATGAAGTTGGTGAAGTGCTTACTAGTAACAAGTGCAAGCCAGACCAATGTGTGGATTATGGATACATGATGTTCATTTCATATGACACCAAGAAAGGAATTTTTCATGGAGTACAAACCGGTTGCTGAAAGTAAAGTGTTGATGGTAAATGATAACACCTATGAAGTGGTTGGTGTTGGTTCTGTCAAGCTAAAATTGTAGGATGGTTCATCAAAGGTCCTAGGTAGAGTGAGGCATTTACCGTGCTTGGAAAGAAATCTGATCTCACTGGGAGCACTTTGCATCTGTAAATTCACATCAAGGAATCAAGGTGGAGATTGTAAAAAAAATTATTCCTTAAAAGTCTATTGGTTCGTTTTTCTGTAGGTGCAACTTGTACATCTATTAATTTAGCATTAGCTTCAGGATATAAGGAAGTCCACTGGTCCCAACAGATAAAATTGAAGCAAAAGTCTAAAGCCTCTTGCGAGAGATATTAGCATTCATTTTATACTATTAGTTGTCAACGATATCTTACCTTTGCGAGATTTTACCTAATAAGGTTTTGGTACTAATGTCGGATATTTACGATTTTTAGTTCAAAATTAGATTCGACATTTTTTTAATTATTATAAATATTATCTTTTTAATATTCTATCTTGCTTTCTTTGATCTTTTCATGTGCTTGCCTAGTGATATATGCAAGATTTGGTAAATCTCGAACTCCTACCTTTGATCCTATTAAATTGTTTGGGCTACTCACTATTTTACTTGGCCTGTTGGGCTGCCTTCTTTTCTAAAAACAGGGTTAAAATCCATTTGGTTAAAATGTGCGTTTCAGTTTACACGACTTTGCCTCTTATTTTAAGGGTTTTGATCTGCTGTCCATATGGTTCACTCTTGACCCTGGATTGCATCTGTTGATATGAATTGATACTTGGCTCTTCCTTCTCCTTCGTTCGTGATAGTTCTTCTCTCTGAGTGAGTTAGGGTTTCTCTGAAAATCCATAACTCTTATCTTCGTGTTTAATCTTATTCTTTTAGTAAGAGTGATGGTTGTTCTGTAAGATCTTTGTGAGATTATGATTGTTTGGGTTACTGGTATGTGTATAAAGAGGCTAGAGAGAACTTTGAAGAAATATTTTTTCATACATTTTATACTGTTTCTTGGTTGAAATTAGTGGATCTTGAGCAATATTTCTTAGCAAATGCTCAACGAGTGATCAGATCTCATGACTAAATATTTGGGCCCTTTTAGGGTAAAACAATTCTAGCGTTCTTGCCTTTTAAAGTTTCTGTACTTCACAATTTCAGTTATAATTTTAACAATCAACAAGTTTTTTCTCAATGCTCTAGGACTTACAAGTGGTATCAGAGCATCTTCCTTCAAAGGATTTGGCTTAGGAAGTGTTTTTCTGAAACCCCTAATTTTTCAAAATTGTATAAAGTTGCAGATCTGGAAATTTCTTAAAGTTTTGCGTAAGAAATTGTTTTCTGAAAAAGGTTTTCATTGATCTACTCATGATTCAACCTAGGTTTGGATCTCTTACTGATTATTTGGTATTTTTAGGGTTAGATCTGTAAGATCATTTGAGATCGTTCACTATTCTTACGGTTAAAATTTGTTTTTTACCCAAAAACCATTTTTTTAACTCGCTTCTGACTTTGTTAGATCTATTGTTTACACTGAGTACCGACGATTCTGGTCCAACTCACTACTGATTCTTGGTGGTTCTTATAACTTGTACTGAGTGTTGGCGAGTTGAGTTGACTCACTTCGATTCTTGCTGAGTGTTATTTAGTCATTGTGACTCGTTGGGTTTTGGGATTCTTGGTTTAGTTCTGGTATTTTTTTATTGGCCCCTTCATTTTGAAATTTTGAAATTTCAGACTGGTATTTTCTAAACTCTCCCCTTAGTTGTTAACTGTTCTTGTTAATTCTAAAACTGGTTTTTCCTTTATCTAAGTTCTCCTGCGAGAATATGGAAATTTGAGGGAGTAGTGAAACCAAGGTTTACCATTCCTTAATCCTTTTCAAATTGACAATCATACTTGTTAACTGCAATACTAGTGATTGTGTGAGTTGCATGATAAGTAGGCACAAATTTTCACACCTGCTTTATTTTGAAATTCACACTTTCTGCAATTCTATTCAGCTGCTTGAATCGATAATACTTTGTGTCCTGTGTAATTATAATTATGGGATTATATTTGTCAACATGTCAACTGCATACAAATTTGAAGTTGAGGGTACTGGAGACTTCAATTTCTGGCTCCTGAAAATGAGAGATCTATTGTTACAACAAAGATTTGCTACTACCCTTGATGTATCTTGGGCTGCTGAGATGAACTAGATGAGATTACATGGAGTTCCATCTTTCTTCACATGTCTGATGGTGTAATTAGGAAAGTTGTTGAAACCACTACTGCCAGACCTTATGGCTAAGTTAGGAACTCTTTACCTAATTAAAATCATGCCAAATAAATACTACCTCCTAAGGCGGTTCTGTAACTTTTAAGTTTGAGACTTCATACAGCCTAGAAGAAAAAATTGACAAATACACAAAATTAATTCATGATTTAGCTAACTGTGATAAGAAACTTTCTGATGATCAACAAGTTGTTGCATTGTTGTATTCATTAGGTTATAAATACAGGGACACCAGAAATGCTTTAGAATATGGGAGAGAAGATCTTACTGTTGATATCATAATCTCTCCTTTGAGGAACAAAGAATTTGAACTAAAATCTAGGTTCCAAGATTCTAAAATTGGTGAAGGGTTACATATAAAAGAAAAACTAAACCAAAATAAAAAAGAATAGTTTATGTAATTTCAATTCTTCCAAGAAAGGAAAACCCCAAAATCTTAGATTCAAAGATAAAAATAAGAATCGAGTGAAATCTAAGAATCAAGACAGGAAATGCTATTATCGTGGAAAAACATGACATTTGATAAAAGATTGTTTCAAGAAAATTCGGACATGAAAAAAAGGAAAAAATTCTGATGGCTCTAGTTATTGCCTACAAGAATGATTCCGATATTCAAGGTGTTATCCTTGTCAGTAGAACCAGAAGAGATCCAAAAGAATGGGTTCTTTATTCTAGCTATACTTTCCGCATGTGTCCCATTAAAAAATTGTTTTCTGAATTTGTTGATGTCAATGGAGCTCAAATTCAGATAGGAAATGACATGAGCAGTCAGATTAAGGGAACTGAAAAATTAAAATTGTTGTTAATAACAACTATATACTTGAATTGAATAATACCAGATATGTGCCTAAACTTAAAAGAAATATAATTTCTTTGGAAGAATTAGATGAAAAATACTATATATTGATTCATAAAGGCCTCATAAAACTGAATTATGATAACAAAGATGTTATCTCCTCCCCTAACGTAAATGGAGTTTACACTATTTATGCTAAACCTTTAGTAGGTCATACTTCTGCAACTATAAATTCTACATCTGATTAATATTTAATCTGACATAAAAGACTTGGCCACATTTTTGAAAATGTACTGAACATTTTAATTAAACTTAGATGTTTTGGAAATGATAGCATTGAAAAATTAGATTTTAGTGAAAATTGCGTAATTGGAAAACATAAAAGATTACCTTTTAAAATTGGAATTCATAAATTCACTTCTATTTTGGACTATTTATACGCTGACCTATGGGGTCTAACTTCTATAAATACTTTAAGTGGATTTAGGTTTTATCTACTAATAGTATATAACTTTTCAAGGAAAATATGGATTTTTCTTTTAAGATAAAAATCCAATACTTTTCATACCTTCAAACAATGGAAATTGATTATTGAAAATCAAACTAATAAGAAAATCAAAGCACTAGGAACTAATAATAGATTTGAATTATGTAATTTTGAATTTGATTCGTTTTGTAAAGAATCTGAAATTCTAAAGCATAGAAATGTAACATACACTCCTCAACAAAATGGTGTTGCTAAGATGATGAATAGGACTTTATTAGGAAAAGTCAGGTGTATCCTACACAATTGTGGTCTTCCAAAAGTTTTTTGGGGAGTCCTAAAAACTGCCATCTATCTTATGAATAGAAGTCCATTTAGTGCTATTGATTTTCAAGTCCTTGAAAAACTGTGGTCAGGAAATACACCAGATTATAATAGACTTCAATTTTTTTGGTTGTACAACTTATTCTCATCAAAATGAAGGTAAACTAGAACCAAAGTCTTTAAAATGTGTTTTTTCTGGGCCGTGGAGAGGGAACTAAAAGCTATAGACTTTGTATCAAAAGCCAAAATGGCTTTAAAGTGATTGTTAGCAGAAATGTCATTTCTAATGAAAATGAAAATGCCTTGCAAAAACTCATCAGATTTAAAAAATGATGAACCCGCACTTAAAGAAAACATTCTGGAAAATTAAATTGAAACTGTTGTTGATCAAAATGATTTGATTGAGGTGGAGACTACTCAATTTGAGATAAATCATGATCAAAGTGAATCTGAAAATAGATTGAATCCAATAACACATCTCTTGCTGACTATCAACTTACAAGAGAAAGAAAGAATAGAATACTTTCTTCCAGATTGAACAATGATGAATTTGTAACTCTATTTTCTACACTAGACTCCTTAAATTTTGAACCTACTTCTTTTGAGGAAGCTGTTAACTGTCTAGAATCTAAATTCTAGAATGAAGCCATGAATGAAGAAATTGAGACTCTAATAAAAAATAAAACCTGAATTTTAGTTAACAGACCTAAAGACCAAAAGATAGTAGACTGTAAGTGAATTTTTAAAATCAAATAAAGAGATTCTAATACAAAAAAATAAGAGGCATAAATCCAAATTAGTGGCTAAATCATTTACCAAAAGAGAAGGAATGAACTATAATGAAATATTTTCTCCAGTTACAAAGTATAATTCTATCAGAATTTTGTTAGCCTTAACTACTCACTTAGCTTGGAATTGGATCATTTTGACGTTAAAACAACATTTCTTAATGGTGATCTTGATGAGATCGCATATATGAGTCAACCAATGGGTTTTGAAGTAAAGTCAAAAATTGATAAGATTTATTTGTTGAAAAGTCTCTTTATGGGTTAAAATAAGCCCATGGACAATGGTATATGAAGTTTAACTCTTATGCGCAATCTTTGGGCTTTGTTAAAAGCAATTATGATTCCTGTTTTTTCTATAAAGGGTCAGGTACACCTGAATCCATTTACTTATTATTCTATGTAGATGACATGTTACTTACTTGCTGTGACATATCTAAAATTGATTTTATTAAGTCAAAACTTAATTTGAATTTGAAATGAAAGATTTAGATCAAATTAAAAGAATTCTTGGAATGGAAATATAAAGAGATAGGAATAATTGTATTTTAGTTTTGAAACAATATTCTTATTTGAAGAAATTACTTGAAAAAATTTAAATGCTAGTGTGTAAACATGTTTCCTTGCCTATTGCTAATCACTTTAAACTTTCTAGTGATCAGTCACCTAAAAATGGTTATGAATTGAGAAGAATAGAAAATATTCCTTATGCCAATATTGAAGGGTCTATTATGTATCTTATGATGTGCATTAGACCTGACTTAACTTATGGCATTAGTATTTTAAGTAGGTTTATAGCAAATCTAGGTGTAACAAATGAGTTAGCTATGAAATGGATGTTAAAATACTTATAATGTTCTTCTGATTTGGTTTTAATGTTTAAAAGAAGCAATGAAGGAATCATTCTTAAATATTACACTAATTCTGACTTTACTGGTGACTTAGATAAGAGAAGATCCTATAATTGAAGATCCACATCTTCTTATATTTTTACTTTGTATGATGGATGTATTAGTTGGAGATCTCAACTACAAAAATTGGTTGCTTTATCTTCCACGGAGGCTCAGTATATTGATGCATGTGATGCTGTTAAAGAAAATATTTGGTTAAGGGGATTATTAAATGAAATTGATTTTATGAATGATTCTGTTAGGATTTATACTGATAATCAAAATGCCATTCATCTTGATAAAAATCATGTATATCAAGATAGAACTAAGCATGTGAATATAAAGTTTCATTTTGTGAGAAATATGGTTGAGAAAGGTGTCATCTATTTAGTTAAAATTTCTACATAATTTAATCCATCTGATTTAAGAACCAAAGTACTGCTTCTTAATAAATTTAGAAACTGCTTGAAGATTCTAAACATCACTTGAAGGTAGTGATATTCAGAATATCAAGTATTATTTGTTGAAAACTGTACTAGTTTCAAAAAAAATTCTTTTTACAAGTAATTAGAGCAAGTGAAGCCAACCGATGTCCACATCCATTAGTAGATGCCACATAATAGTTCTACAAGGTGAAGATTGTTAAATTGTTTGGGCTGCTTCACTATTTTACTTGGCATGTTGGGCTGCCTTATTTTTTAAAAATCGGCTTAAGATCCATTTGGTTAAAACGTGTTTTAGATTATACGACTTTGCCTCTGATTTTAAAGGTTTTGATCTATCGTCCACATGGCTCGCTCTTAACCCTAGATTGCATATGTTGATATGAATTGATACTTATACTTGGCTCTTCGACCTCCTTCATTCAGGATTGTTATTTTCTATCTAAGTGAGCTAGGGTTTCTCTGAAAATTCGTAATTCTGATCTTCGTGTTTAATCTATATTCTTTTAGTAAGAGTGATGGTTGCTCTGTATGATCTTTGTGAGAATGTGATTGTTTGGGTTATTGATTCGTAAATAGAGAAGCTAGACAAAACTTTGAAGAAATTGAATTCTTTGTGCATTTTGTATTGTTTCTTGGTTAAAATTAATGAATCTGAAGCAATATCTCTTGGCCAATGCTCAACGGGTAATTAGGTCTTACGACTGAACATTCGGGCCCTTTTAAGGCAAAACAATTTTTGTGTTCTTACATGTTTAAGTTTCTGCACTTTACAATTTTTACGATCAACAAGTTTTTCTAAAGGGTCTGGGACTTACCGATCCCAAGATTGACGGAACTTTCGGATAGAAGAGATTAGAAAGAGGTAAGGAGATAGAACACGAAGTAGCAATGGCTGCAAATTAGGCTCATGATCAACCTTAACTGGTTGTGGATGTAATTGATGAGGAGGATTTATTAGTTTGGAGAGTTTACGACCCGTCATGTAGTGAAAAGTTAGTCGAGCATAACTTATCCTCTATGGGGTATAACAAGTGTGAATTCTAAATATTGCTATGATGCTATCAAAGAAAGAGATGATTAGATGAAGCCATTAGCTATAATTAGTAATTAATTACCTCAACACAAGTTACACAACAACAGGAACAGCAGTCAGCAGAACCAGTTCTCCGCCTCCATGCCTTTAACTTCTCCGGCGAAAAAGTTTCCCGTGTTTGGTTTTCTCAATCCACGTGTTTAGGCCGATAACCAGCTTGGCCACTTTTAAAACTTCGCAAATTGAATTCGAGATTGATGAAGAGAATTAAGAAATTAACGGGTACTTCAAAATTCATATTTTCGGCGAGATATTAAAGGAAAAGATGGATTGTCTCGTTGCAGACTCACATAGGGAATAGAGAAATTTTTTTCCTGAGTTTGGAGGAGGACGACTATTGAAGATCGAACATCGAAGAATGAAGAATGAAGAATTGAAGATGAATAGATGATTGGAGAGAAATTTTTTTCCTGAGTTTGGAGGAGGACAACTCTTAAAGATCGAACATCGAAGAATGAAGAATGAAGAATTGAAGATGAATAGATGATTGGAGATTTGGAGTCTCGATGAGGACTCTTCGTCTCTTCCTTTTCCTGAATTTCCTGAACAATTTTTTTTTTTTATGGATTATGGTGATTTTGGGCCTCTTTTTTGAGGCCCCTTAAATTCTGAAGCCCAAGGCAATGGCCTTGTTTGCCTTGGGCCAGGGCCGGCCCTAAGTGTGATCAATCTCTTTCATAATTACAATCAGTTTTAATTTTATGGCAATGCTCATGAAAATCTACACAAGAATGTTTCTCGTTATCTGAAGTTATGCAGAATTTTGTTTATCACGAAGTCATGGAAAACACCACTTGAATTCATTTATTCTTACACACACTTAAGGATAATGAAGGGGAATGGTTGTATTCATGACCTGCTCGTAGCACTTCATGGAATGATATGGTTTAGAAGTTTACCTACAAATACTAGTTGCTATAAAAAAGTTACCAAAGTTAAACACGATATATCTATATTTAGGAAACTTGATTCCAAGAGCTTTCGTGTATAGGATATTATGTTTGGAAGAAGCAAAGACCACGACATTATGTATCTAGCTTATCAGTCGATCAAACACTCTCAAGGAATAATCGAGTAAATCTTGGTAAAGGTAGACAAGTTCATCTTCCCAACCGACTTCTTCATCTTGGGAATGAAAGGGGAAAATGTTCTATTTATTTTGGGACGTTCATTTATGATTAATAATTGAGCTCTGATAGATGTGTAGAAGGGTTAGACTGAGGAGGTGATGATAATGCATTCAAGGTAATCAAATATCCGAATGAATCCGATATGTGCAACAAAATACATTACAAAAAACATTACAATGAGTATAAATAGGTCAAGGATGAAATTTAACATTAATCAAATATGAAAACTATATTCAAGTTATAAGAATTGCAGTTAGTCTTCAATAAAGTTGACATTTTATGATTAAACATTGAGATTTAACATGGTATCAGAGCTTAATAAATTCAAATAAGAAATCCACCAGACTAATTGAATTTCAAGATTGTTTGGTGTTCTAAACTTAACTATATCTTGTCGTAAAGGGTGAAATCCCATATCACCTAAATATGAAAAAGAAAATTAATAACCAACAAATAAATATGTGATCTAGTTCTTTTACCAAGGTTAATATTTTAATATGGAACCTCAAGATTTAATATAATATTAGAAAAGGAAAGGAGTGCTATTTTCCTCTTACCAGCACTTACAATAAGGCTATAAGTGGTGGCAATAAAAAAATAAAAAATAATAATTTGATCCCTCTGAAGCTCAAACGAATTTATTGACTTTCAATATTGGTGTTTTTAAATGAGCTCCCATATTAAGGATAATGTTAAGGGAAAGATTTTGAGCTGCCTGAATATGAAAAGAATATTCAAAATATAAAGGTGTAGATACTTCCTTTTTCTTTTTCCCTTTTTTACACGAAATGAATTTGAATTTAGATATCCACTGTCATGTAAATGAAGATACAAAAATGATTTTAAAGATAATTTTAAACCACCATTGGAGATGCGTACATCAAATTGCTTGAAAACCTCAAAAAAAAATATCTTTATGATTTTTGAATATTTCTTATTCATGATAATTACTGTCACTCATAACTTAATTCAAATAAATATATTTATATTATATTTTTGCACTTTAAAATTTCATATCTACCATTCTAAGCTACAAACTAGAATGGAGGCATTTTCAGAAACTGTCAAATAATATCTTGTTATTGTTATTGCATCCACTGAAAAATAATAATTTATTTATTATTATTATCATTTTATTTATTTATTTATTTATTATTATTATTCTTTTTTTCTTTTTGCATTAAATTGCTCAAAGCTGAATCATATTCAAAGATAATACATTTGACAACAATGCTTAGTGTACAATCATTAGAAGATTGTAATTTTTACAATTTCTCACGCTATGGTGTGACTCGCTAATTAATTAATTAGCGAATTCCACCCTAATTTAAGAGATTGTAAAAGTTACAATCTTCTAATAATTGTACAAATGAATTTTTCCTTTTCATATTGGAAACAAACTCTCTCTCTCTCTCTTTGCTTTTTCGGATAACACAATAAGATAATCATATTTTATGACAGCAATTAGATACAAAATTTATCTCTTCACAAAAATAAATAAAATACTCAACCCATTTCTTCACGCAACAATGAGATCTTAATACGATCCTTGCCTAAATGCACAACCGCTCCTGTCGAATCAAGTGAAAATCTGTCTTGAGTCCATGCACGTGTGAACCAGCAGTTCGTCTGCTGTTAATTTGTTCTTTTGCGAAATAATACTGGAGCACCTAATGCTTTTGCTGCATCTGTGCACTGTCTGGCCACCTATGTGTCCTAATAATTTGCCACCCAATATGCACGGTAATAGAACCCTTTTCGTGGCCCATTTTTCTTCCTTCCAAGTATTTTCTATTTGATTTGATATATAACAGTTAAGTATTTTCAACTTAACTACATCTTGTGGGAAAGGATGAAATCCTATGTCACCTAAATATGCAAAAGAAAATTAATAATTAACACATAAATATGTGAATTAATCCTCTTAACAAGATTAATATTTTAATATGGAACCTCAAGATTTAATATAATATTAGAAAATGAAAGGAGCACTATGTTCTTCTCGCTAGTACTTACTAGAGTTAATTGTCTCAAAGGTCATTGAACTTATATCTATATCTTCAATTGCTCACTTAAATTTAAGATGTCGAGTTTTGGCCATTAAACTTATCAAAATGTTGGACCTTACTCACTAAATTAACATCCATTCCAAATATTTAACGGAATGCACGTGTAGCGCCCTGTCAAGCATTTACAAATTGTCACGTCTTCGATTGCTAACTAAACTTTGAAAAAGGTCTTCGATTGCTCAATAAACTTTTAAAAAAGTATGCAATTGCTCAATGAACTTATATCTATGTCTTCAATTGCTCACTAAAATTTAAAATGTAGAGTTTTGACCACTAAACTTATCATGTTGGACCTTACTCACTACCTTAACATCCGTTCAAAATATTTAGCGAAATTAGTGACGTGGCTAACGGAATGCATGTGTAGGGCGCCATGTCACGCCGTTAACAAATTGTCACGTCTTCGATTGCTCACTAAACTTTTAAAAAACGTCTACAATTGCTCAATTAACTTTAAGGTTGTCGAATTTTAGCCACTAAACTTACAAAAATGACGTCGACTTATTTTTCATTAAAATATATGTCTCACAATCCCACGGGTGATGTAAAAGTAATAAAGTGAACAAATGAGTATGAATTATCGATTCCACAAGAAATGATTACTCAATTGCATAATAGTTAAATTTAATTTTAAAATAATTTGTACAATTTTAAACTATTTTAATCATTTGAAAAATTCAAATTTATTGCATTTTTCGTTATAAAATCTATTGAATCAATTTATTAAAATCCAAATTTTAATTAGATTTATTGTGTGTTTCGTTGCACAAATCAAATATTAATTTAATTTTAACAACGAAACACACAATAAATTTGAATTTTTCAAATGATGAGAATATCTTAAAATTCTACAAAAATATGTTAAAAATATTGTGTAATTGAGTAATCATTTTTCATGTGATCGACATTCCAGACTCGTTTGTCCATATTATTACTTTTAAATGATCCGTGTGATTGCGGTACATATTTTTTAACGAACAACATGAGGATGTCATTTTTATAAGTTTAGTGGTTAAAATTCGACCACCTTAAAATTCAGTGAGCAATCGAAGACGTTTTTCAAAATTTAGTGAGCAATTGAAAACATTTTTAAAAGTTTAGTGAGCAATCGAAGACGAGAAAATTTATTAACAACATGACGGGGGTGCCATATATGCATTCTGTTAGCCACGTCATTAATTCCATTAAAGATTTTGAAAGGATGTTAAGGCAGTAAGTATCGTCGAACGTTGTGGTCAAAACTCGACATTTTAAACTTCAACGAACAATCGAAGGCATAGACATAAGTTCAGTGATCATTGGGACAATTATCTCGTACTTACTATAAGGGATGGCAATTAAAAAAATAAAGAAGGACCAATTCGATCCATATGAAACACAAATGAATTTATTAACTCTCAAGTTCTTAAATGAGCTGCCATATTAAGGATAATGTTGAGGGAAAGACTGCGCGCAACTTGAATATACAAAGAATATTCAAAATATAAAGGTGTATATACTTCTTTTTACACAGATTGACATTTCAAGAGAAAACTCCAATAATATTTTTTATTCATCAAAGTATAAATCAAAATTGGAGTGGACACTTGATTGCAAGGGCAAAACTATTCTAATTTGGAAATTTCCTAGCTAGTGTTGCTCTCACTCAATTTCACAATTTAAATGCTATTTATACATCTCTTTAATAATTTTGATGTGCACGGAATATTATTTTTCTATAGCGAGCATCTTGAATCGTGGTGTAAATTAGATCTAAATTGTGATTTAAATCTCAAAAGTAGATGGAAACCTCTTCAATAGAGAGGTGCAACGAAAATGGAAATTATATTTTTCGACAAAAAATGTAAAAATAGATGTAAATTTACATCCCCAAGAGGCAAAAAGTGGTTTGGATCTTTCCATTGGAGTAAAATTTGAATCTAGATATCCACTGTGATGTGGATGAGGCTACAAAAATGGTTTTGGAGATACGAATTTACACCTAATTTTACACTACAGTTGAAAATGCGTCCATCAAATTGCTTGAAAACCTCAAAAAAAAAAAGTTTAATATTTTTGAATAATACTTATTCATGCTTAATTACTGTTACTCATAACTTATGGTGTGTTTGAACCACAATATTTTGGAGGAATGTATTCTGGAATAGTAGATTGATGGAGAATTTGTGGTTGAAAAAGAAGGAAAAGTTATTGATGTGATGGAAAATATTATTTTGTTGAAGAATGTGTAGTTGAAAATGAATAGAAGAATGAGAATGAAAATAACCGCTTAATTCAAATAGATATATTTACAATGATTGCAACAGTGTTAATCGATCATTCATTATTATCTTTTTGTACTTATTTCATATCTACCATTCTAAGCTACAAACTAGGAAGGATGCATTTTCAGAAACTGTCAAATAAAATCTTGTTATTGTTATTGCATCCACTGAAAAATAATTAATTTATTAATTATTTATTTATTATTATTATTTTGCATTAAATTGCTCAAAGCTCAATCATATTCAAAGATAATACATTTGATTGAGAAATATCTGCCTTATTGAAAACAAAATAATATATCCAATGTAAAATAATTGAAAGATCATGATTTTCATATTGGAAACAAACTCTCTCTTTCCTTTTTCAGATAACACAATAAGATAATCATATTTTATGACAACGATTAGATATAAAAGTGTGCGAAACAAAAAATGGAATTGAGGACCAACACTTTCGCCTATACGATTGCATAGACCATGACGGCATGCGGTCTCATGTTGACTTGCGCCGTACAAAATTTATCTCGACAGGAACAAACAAAATACTCAACCCATTTCTTCACACAATAGTGAGATTGAAAACTGAACTTAAGTGAGATCTTGTTGAAATTGCTATTCAAAAATCCATAAAAAGTGTGTGAAACAAAAAATGGAATTGAAGGTCAAAACTTTGGCCTATGCGATCTCATAGACAATGAAGGCATACGGTCGCATGTTGGCTTGTAGGGCTTGTATGCCCTGCCATTGAACACCCTATGCAGCCGCATAGGTTTGTTCTATGCGGCCACATAGAGTTACAAACAAGCTGTTGGATGGTTTTTTCAAACTGAAATCTAGTGTTTTTTGGATGGAAAATCATCACTCTTCATCATGTTTAGCACAATTTTGTGTAGTATTGATTGGGATCTATAAATAGATGTTTAATGATCAATACAAAATAATTGAAAACCAATTTCTGAGATATTATATTCCATTCCAAAAAGAGAGAAGATTAAAAACTCTCTTCTTTCATATTCAAAATTCTAGTTTTGTGTTCTTAAGTTTTGAAAGAATTGCACTAGTTTTTAAGTGTTTATTCTTTTTTAAGACTCGATAAATCTTTCGAACCATTTGCCAAGAGTTCCTTTAAGCATCAAATTCAATTCGAGGGGCAAATATCGTTTGAAAACACCGATTACGTGTTTGAACCTTCAACTTTTATTATGAGATTTTTCTTGATTATGTTTTTTTGTTTCTTCTCCAACGGTTCAACCCCTTGCGTGGAAGCATTAATTCCAACATATCTAATACGATCCTTTGCTTAAATGCACAACCGTTGACTCCATGCACGTGTGAATGAGCAATTCGTCTGCTGTTAATTTGTTCTTTTGCGAAATAATACTGGAGCTGCTAATGCTTTTGCTGCATCTGTGCACTGTCTGGCCAATCAGAAGCTCAATACCTTTGTGTCCTAATAATTTACCACGCAATATGCACGGTAATAGAACCCTTTTCGTGGCCAATATTTCTTCCTTCCAAGTATTTTATATTTGATTTGATACACAAGTACGTTTGCCCTATGGGACCCTCACGACTTCAATTTTAGAAACTGTCATATCCTATATGGGGAGGCACATTACGTTGAGAACAGGAACCAATGTTTAGGCTCCATTTGAGCTCTATATTTTAGGAAATAAATTTTAGAATAGTGATTTTTTGGGATATTTGTGATTAAAAAGTATGATAAAATTTTAAATTTACGTGTAAAATTATTTTATTAAAAAAATGTGTGATTAAAAATGAGTTTTTAGAAAATGGGGCTCAAATATGATCTTAATAGTATTTTATTTTTGATATTCTTATTGTAATTTTATATATTTTTTTTTTCATTTCAATAGGGTTTTGCTTATGGTATTTTTCACATTAATATTTTAGTTTAGGATTTTACCATAGGAATAGTGAGATTTACTTCTAATTAAATTCTATAGCATTTTATGAATAAGACCATACGTCTTTGAGAACAAAGGTGGTGGTGGTGCGGAGGTGTGTGTGGAATTCTTATAATAAAAATTATGTAATAAATAAGAACGATATTGAAATAATCTTGCTTTACATATATTGAATAATAATTTATGTGATCAAAAGTGTACAAAATCTCTATATTTATAGGCAATATAATTCCTTACTTCTACTAATATTAGGAAACTAAAATAAAGAAATTAATAAAATCATAATTTAAAAGAAATTAGAAATTCTATTCGTCAATTAAAAAATAAGAAATCCTATTACAAACTAAAAAAGAAGAATAAAAAACTAAAACATATTATAACTAGAAAAGATAAATCACAATTACAATAGGAAACTACTAATTATGATTAAGTACTACATCAAGACATATGAGATGGAAAATTTGAGTGTTATCAATTACATGTCGTATTTTCGGTGTATATAAATAAATGAATCTAAATTCTCGATATTTAGCATGAATCAATGTGCGTCCAAGAGCTAATTTTTTGGTCTTTTATGAGTGAATCAATAAGAGCTAAAAGGTTAACAGTACATTACAAGTTAAGACGTTTTGTACGTGCTACCTTGCATCACATTAAAGAAAAAACAGATTCAGGTAGAGATGTTAACGAGCCGAGTCAAAACTTGTAATGTACTGTTAACGAGCCGAGTCATCACATTAAGACGTTTTGATAATGATTGCTATTTATTTAATCATTTCAAATACTTGATCACCTTTGGATTTAATTAGTTACTTATATTTAGGCTGAGAGGTCGAATAGGGTTAATAGCACATATTAGCTATCATCGTAAAGTCCGATATACAATAGAGATATACAACTATTAATTATTTGCGTGATTCTTGATTGAATGTTCTAGTTTTTCATGTGGTTTGCATTCTCATATCATTTATAGAGATATTATAGGGTCATATAAAAATATTGATTAAATCTACTTGGGAAAATTACTAAACCATATGAAAGTTGAATAAAATGAGAGAGAAGGTCAATGTTGAGCTTTAGAGGTGGGTAGACTCAATTCAAAATTGTGCTTGATCATCATGACACCATGATAGCGAGATCAAGAACTCAGACTGCAAGATTTTTGTAACAAAACCATATTTAACATTCTAAGGCTTTTGCCATAATCCCACTAACAAGAAATTGCACTCCACCAAATGGGAAGAAGAACTCCATCCACTTATTATGGTCATGTTCATGTTGAAATGAAAGGTGGTATGGGTAAGAAAAATTCATCCATGCCCTTGCATAGGAGGTTGGGACACATCTCCAAGAGGAAAATCCGGAGGTTAGTGGGAGAAGGAGTACCTCTTACTCTTGATTTCACTGTGACTTTGGAGTGTGCTGCGTGAACTGCATCAAGGGAAAGCAGACCAAAACCTCACTTCAGTGGCTTGTAGACTTGCTGCCGAAAGCTCTTTCTTGCACTCAAGGGCGGTTGGGTTAAGATTAAGAGTTATTCAAAATATCCTGATTTTTGAATGAGAAAGTACAGCACTTCCTACAAGATCTCAGTTTGCTTTCGCCAGATACCTCTTTATCTTAACGAAAAAGAGCTTTTTTTGTCGGGTCAGGTCCCTACCTATACCTATCCCCCTTGTTGATGAATCTTTTGTATCGAACGAAAGCCTCATATCCTCTAGCAGAAGCCTTATCCCGTGGAGTTGGCTCTTCCATAAAGAGCAGAGTAGACAGTACAGGTCCGACAGGAGCAAGGAATAGCCCTGCCCACCTTATGAAAGAAGCCGAACCCTCAGTCTTTGCTCTCTCTGGATCGGGTCGAAAAACTCATAGGTTCAGAAAGAAAGATCAGGCCGCTAAGGAAGGTTAAACCGCTTTATAGAAGCCGCAGTTGAAGTTTTAAAAAGAATAGAACTCCTCTTATTTATTGCACTTGATTTTGATTTTAAGAAAGAGTGTTCCTTGCTTGTTACCTAATAACCCGGCAATCGTAGACAGATTGACCAGTTGACTAGGTAAGGGATTACTTGCTTGTTTCTGTGCTGCGCTTTACTTTGGTTTTGATCTGGTTGGCATATTTCTATAATATTTTATTTCCTCTGGAGAGGTCTCGTATGATAGTAGTGGTACATAACGTCCTTACCAGATGCTATGTAAAAGGTATACGCTTATCTTCTATGCGGGTCTTTCCTCCGCTGTTAGTCGCTTAGTGCTACTTCCCTTGTTTACTGATGACCAAGGGGGATTCTTGTTGGCTGACGAAATGGGAAAGGTGGCAACTATAGAGAAAGTTACCCAATCTAACTAAATGTGACTCCTAATCACACTCCCACGGTACTGAACTCAAAGAGGGTAGGCACCCCCCACCTCTTCTCCCTCCCATAGGAATCCTCCTGTATTCCAAACGGAAATGAGGGGCCGACTGCTGATCGCCCTGCGGTCACGAATAGCCAGCCTTCAATGGCTTGTCTATAAGTCGGGTGAGGACTAGCTCTCTTAGGTTGAACCCTGGGACTCTTTCCGCTTCCGTCGAATGGCTGCTAACCATTATTCTGGGTGGATCTTGCAACGATAGGCACCCTACGCCCCCCTTAGCCCTGCCCCTTCCTCTGGTCATGGAAAGTTGGTAGGCCGGCTCTGCCATCCCCTACTCTCGCTTACTCCCTATGTAGCCGTTAGTCTGCCGGGTTCGAAGTTGCTATCGGACGAGAAGATGAGGACGGCCCGAGATCTCCAGCGTCTTGGGAGGATATCCGTCTTATCCAAGAGGAGTAGCATCCCTCTTCTACAGCGAGCACTGGATCCCCTCTGGCTGTGGGTCAATTAGGACACTCCATCTCGATGCATTACTGCCAGCTGAAGTCAATGGCTCATTGCTTTTGATGGACGATATGGCGGGTTTTCACTTTGGAGGTTAACTGTCCTTGTCCCCTCTCTGGTTGGTTGAATGTGTTCACAAGCTTTTGGGCTTCTAGTATACCTACTCTCATGGAAGAAGGGCGTAGCTACGTCTCGCAATTCCCTCTGACCCGGAGGAATGAAAAAGTCTGACGAACCCTATCTTCTGAGGTCTGCTGGACTTGTTGAGCCCTAAAACTGGCACCGGTGGTTGCATATATAAGAAAAGGGTAGATCTCGTTCTCACTAAATCTTATCTACGTTGATATACATTTCATCGGACGGAAGTCAACGCAAAATAAGCGGCTTCATCTACATTGAGGGTCGGGGAAAAGCCCGTATGAAGTCAAACAGAGGCTAAGTAAAAGTCAAAGTATCACAAGTTACGTGGTACACAAGTTTAGTCAATCTTAAACAAAATATCATCCACTTATTGACCATATATTTGTGAATCTAGGATGCTTGAATGTAAAATACTTAATAAAAAAACTCGAGCTGTTTGAAAAAGGAAAAAAGAATGAATGAAGTGGACGAAATTGTCAAAAATAAAAAAATAATAATAACAATAAATTGTTAACATTCCAAATTAAATTATAAGAACCTCTTTCTAAGGGTTTCGTAGTTTTGCATTTTAAACTTTTCCTTACTTGTGTCTAAAGTATAAAACGTTACATGCTAATCCAAACACAAGTTGCTCAAGACGAAAATAAATTTTTAGAGAGAAAAACATAAACTATTTTCTTGAATTATACAACAAAAAGTTCCAAAAATATTTTTCGACCTGCCTGGGGCGCACTTGTCGTGAGCCACCCTCGTAGATCACTAGTTGCTAGCCAAGTTACAATTGAAAGGGAACTATGATATAATCAAAGTCATTTTCCCTTCTCTTTTCCCAGATGGGCACGTTCCCACATTCTTTAAATGGATGTGGTTAAATTTAAATATCTGCACTTTGAAGACTCATTCAAATTAATCATATAATTCAATTTATTATAACTCTTCAATCCCTTTGTTTAAGACCTGCATTTATTTAGCAACAATAAATGCAGCTTCTCCATTATTTCTTCTCTATTGCCTCATTAATGTTAATAACTCAAGCTTCTCACCAAATAATAGCTTCTTGGACAATAACCTAAAGTTCTACCTATTATGGGCACTCTCGAAAGGGTTTCTGCTTTTGATTTTACATCTTGTAGAAGAGCTTCTTAAGGAAAAGCATGTTTAACATGGCTTTTGAAAAGTTAAAAGTAGTTTTTGAGATTCAAATATAGCTTTTGGACTCATTTGACTAACTTTATGAAATTGTTTCTTCTAGTTAAAAGAGTTTTCAGGTAAAGCTGGTCCAATGTGATTTCTTCTTCTGATTTAGGAAATTCTTTTAAAAATTAACATAACTTTCTACAAAAGCTTTTCCGTAAGAAGGAGAAGGAAAAGAAAAAGTCACGCTGGACGAGCCCAAAGCTAACTTAGCCCAACTGCCTCAAAAACTCTTCTAGTCAAGTACAACACCTTCAACTTCCTAGTTTTAGAAGTAACTTTCGACTTTTCAAACGTCGAGCCAAACAGGTCATAAATTCCAACCAACTATATTTCTCTAAAAAAAATGTTTAAATAAATTTAATATTTAATGAATCTCCAAACTCCACGTTTATGAAATTGGTTGTTAGAAATGCACACCACATAAATATATATGTATGTCTTATACTCTGGAAAACTTCCCCTATATATAATGCTAAAGAGACACCATTAAAAGAGACAACTTTTTGAGCTTTCGGTTTGATTGTATCCAATAGATTTACACGTGCTTATTTGTATTGAAGATTCTATACAAAATATCACGTATATTATGATGAGTACTCCAGTTGGATTGAGAAAAGGTGCATGGACTGAAGAAGAAGATAAACTTCTCAGGAAATGCATTGAAAAGTATGGAGAAGGGAAATGGCATCAAGTTCCTATCAATGCAGGTACGTATAGCCTCAGTATACATGCCACCACGTACAAAAAAACACGCGTGCAATCACAGACCAAAACTGGAGGAGATAATATATATTTTTGGGACTTCGTTTTGAAGAGTTTGTGTTTGATTTTTGTAGGGTTGAACAGATGTAGGAAGAGTTGTAGGCTCAGGTGGTTAAACTATCTGAAGCCAAATATCAAAAGAGGCGACTTTACACCGGATGAAGATGATCTCATTATAAGGCTTCATAAGCTTTTAGGCAACAGGCAAGCTTCGCTTTTTTTCCCTTTATTTTTCATTTTTTTTTATTTGAAGAAAGAGTACTGTACCTCTGAAACTTTATTAATGAACCCTCATTTATGGCAGAGGAATACTGTGATATTCAAAATTACAATACGACCAACAATTAAAACTAACTAGAATCCGAAAGGAGGAGTACCAATATTATCAAGTCTAATACAATCAAAAGTACACTTGGAAAAACTACCACTAGAATCAAAAAAAGCCGAGGTACCATCAATCCCTTCCTTTGCCAAAGAGTCCGCTACTTTATTTACTTCTCGATAAAATTAATGATTTATAGCATAAAATCATATGTCTGTTTGGTTTGTCCGGTCGATAGTTTTATAGCATTTTCTCACACACTTGTACTTACTAGTCCCATCATATGGCCCGTAGCTCATACAAACGTATCGGTGCGGGAATATTTTCAATTATTGCCTGCATCTGTCAACCTCTGGAGCCTTCCAAGCAAGGGCGGACCTATTAAGTAATCTTGGGTCCACCCCTGATTCCAAGACATGTCGGCATGCAGTGAGATCTTAGTAAATTAAGCACTCGTTTGGTTCGGATTAAAATCTGATTTTAATCCAAGTCAAAATCAAACAATCAATATTAACAATATCTTTTATGGGTCCCACAACTTTTGAACCTCACATTTCAAAAACTTCTATCACAATCTACTAAAAATCTAATTTTAATCCCCACCAAACACCCTGTAAATCATGTAAGCATGTAGTATTTCCAACTTATAAGTTCCATAGCATGTTTGAGTTATTTTTATCTAAGAAGTATGCTTCTTGGTAAATTAACTTTATAACTCATATTTTGCAAAATAAGTAATTTAAAAGTGATTTTACTTATTTTTAAGCACAACCGAACATGAACTAACAAAAAAAATTAGACATATTGTGTATTGTGATGTCCAATCTTGAGAGTACTACATATTATACATATTAAACATGCCCTAAAAGTTTAAGCTCGACTTCTAATGGCCTACGCCTCTCGATGTTGATGCAGATGGTCATTGATTTCCGGTAGACTCCTCAGAAGAACGGCCAACGATGTGAAAAACCATTGGAACAGTCGTCTTCAGAAGAAGGTATTGGCTCGAGAAGAAGGGAAGAGCAAAACCCAGAAAACCACCAAAGCCACAATCTTGAAACCTCGACCTAGGACCTTCAAAAGAATTGCACCCTTTTCGTCGAGAGAAAACATAACAATCGAACCAAATATTTTGATAACTGATCAAAATTCAGAAAATCTATCTCCATCATCATCATCATCAAAACCAGTAGAAGATGAATGCACCCAATGGTGGAGTAACTTGCTCGATTATGTCAAAATTGATGGAGAAACTAAGCCAAGATCCAATGCAATATCTTTAGAATTGCAGGAAGAAGACCATTTCTGGAATGACTTTTCTCTTGACAAGGACATTTGGCAACTTCTTAGTTCTGAAAATGATATAGTAATGCAGTAGAATCCATTTATGAACTTTCCCATTTTGATGTGTCTATTACTTTCAAGAAATAGAAAGATGAATTATTTGAAAGACAGAGACGCATTTAGTTTGCATGTTTTGGACTATGCCAGAATTCTTCTGGGTAATAAGGCTTGTTGTTTCCAAATTTTCTTATCTATAATATATTAAATATCGCATCAAGTGAGAATTATTTTTTAAACGATTTTAGCACTACTACAATTTAGTTATTTGATAGTACCTTACTTTTCCTTTTTCAATATATATTTAATTGAATATTAATTATTAAACATGCACGTAAATAAATAATTGAATTGTATGAGAACAATCAAATTGATTCATGAACATGGAATTTAATTAATTTGAATCAATGAATATAGAAAAAGAATAATTTATATATATTTAAACAAAGAGGGTGTAAGTGAACCAACATGAAATTTAATTAATTTGAATTAATAGATATAGAAAAATAATAATTTATAAACATTTAAACAAATGGGGTGAAATCTAATTAATTTGAATCAATGAATATAGAAAAAGAATAATTTATATTCATTTAGACAAATGGTGTCATATTATAGATTAAATGAATAATATTGAAATTAAATAAGTGTATATGAACTTGAGTAATTTATCTACTCCTATAATAATTGAATAGCTTCCAAATTATATGATCTTTAATAATTTATATACTCCTAGAATAATTTATGATAAAATGAATAATTTTCAAAATAAATACGTGTTCATGAACTTGAATAATTTATTTACTCCTAAAATAATTTAATAGCTCCCAAAATATGTGTACATGAACTTGATGACTTAATATTATATTTAATATATCCATAAGTAAATGTTAATTAGTATACATGCACATACATAAATAATTGAATTGTAGTATTTCTAGAGTAATTGAACATCCAAAATATATAAAGTATATATGCATGAACTTGAAGAATTAATTGAGTGAATTATAGAAGGATATATATAAATTAATGTTAATTATTATCATACATGTAAATAAATAATTGAATTGTATACAAAGTGTATTTCACATAAACAGTTTTTTTTAACTAATTTTTATATTCACTGATTTTCAAATATCATTTTTACAGTGTTTATAAAGCATTTCAAAATAACGTGTAACGCACGTTTAGCTGTGACGAGTCAGCATAAATGGCCCTTAACGTATGACTCTTCTGTGGAATTAGATCTATAGTTTTAATTTTAACTGTCACATTCCGATACAAATGTTAATTTTGAGTGTCAAATTGGTCATTTCCTTCATTTTCAGTCAGATTAACTGCTAAAAAGTCAAGTTTTCCGATAGAAAGACGATTATACCTTTAGATTTAAATAAATGAGAAAAGGGAATAAGAACGGAAATAAATGTAAATGAAAAAATAAAGATCGTTCATCTTCCTCCAAACCTTGAAAGGTATCATCTTTAGCATAAGGATTACTTCTCCAAACCTTGGCAAAGTTTTTAAGAAAACAACTAACATGTCTGATCAATCTGATGCTCAAAACAAGTCTTCGGAGCAAGACGTTAATAGTGTTAGAATTAATAGCGTGGTTGATGAGGCTACAACCTCTTTCTTTTATGTAGAACTAGTCTTCATCTATGTGATAAGTGTGTTTTATACACTTATTCGAGATCTAAAATATCGATATTTGGTATTTCTTTTGTCAAAATATATCTTAAATTGCTGTAGTTTATGTTATATAAGTAAAACTCAGTGGTTGAACATGAAATTGAAAGAAATAAGTGAAAATGGTGAAAAATAACAGAGTACGAAGTTCGAGGATCAAATTGCAATTATTCGATAGTTGATTTCACAAGAGATATTTTGAAGATTGCTAGGAGACAATTATATGCAACTAGAAGTCAAAAAGGAATGACATATGATCAAAATATTATCAAAATCAATTTCCAATCGCACAAGTTATATTACAGATTTTTAGCCAAAGATTGAGACACAATTTTTCGAATTAGAAAATCTCTATCTCTAAAAATGTTGTTCCCCTTTGAATTATCTTTCTAACGCACTTTGAATCAGTTTAATCGGATAATGGGAGAGAAAGTTATAACCAAAATACTGACTGATGTGCAAAGGCAAAAACATGTGCGCACAGTGGCAGACCCAGCATCCGACCGAGGGGGCTGCTGCGCGTGTTGGGCTACGCCTGGAAATTTTTTTGAGAAGATGCCGCGCTGGAGTGGTGCCTAACTGGTTCGTCTTCTCCGGCTGGGGCCGCTTGGCTGATTTCTGTCTTTTCTTTTTTTTTTTTATGTTTTGTTTTGTTTTGGGTTGGGCCAATTTAATCTTGAGCCCAATACTCAAGAAACGACTTTGCTAGTTGCTACGCCTCTGCCTGTCGTCAGCCCGTCACCATGCCATCGCCCGTTGCCGCCGAACACCACCAACCATCTTCTCCACCACCACCGTCTTCTTCCATTCGCCAATTTAATCTTGACCCAGACTGCCAGTGAGGTTTTTTTTTTTGTTCTACCGGATGCATATATTTATATATATATGCATCCTAGCCTAGCCCATCAACCATATTTGGTCTCATTTCCTCCAGCCTTCAGGAAACAAAATCAAGAGATGACTTTGCTAGTTGCTACGCCTTTACCTGACTGCCTGTCGTCAGCCCGTCACCATGCCATCGCCCGTTGCCGCCGAACACCACCGACCATCTTCTCCACCACCACCGTCTTCTTCCGTTTGCCAATTTAATCTTGAGCCCAGATTGCCAGTGAGTTTTTTTTTTTGTTCTGCCGGTTGCCATCGTTTATTTTTTATTATTATTATTATTTTTTTGTGTTATTGTCTGTTTATGAGTTTTGAAATCATGATTTTATGATAGTTTTCAATTTTTTTTGAAATATGATTTATGAATTGGAATTGGATTATTGGGGGAAATTAAAATTGGAATTGGAATTGGAATTGGAATTGAATTTGGAATTGGATTTAGGGTTTAGGGTTTGGAATTGGGGGAATTGAAAATTTATGACACTACATTAAAATATGTAAAACTATCATAATAAAAGTAGATGAATTTCAGGATTGAAATTAAGTTAACATACATTCATCATTCATGAGAAATTAGTTGCATTGATTTCAGAATTGATTTATGTTGCACACTTGCAATTGTAGATTATGGAACGATTTTTTCAACCCAAACGGAAGTTCATACCTGTTTCTTCCAGTTCTAGTGGTGCATCCAGTCTCGCCACTGCTTCTAGTCGAGCAGCCAACGTGTTAGATAACACGAAAAAGTCTCGGGCTCAATTCAATTCGGATGATCTTGTATCTGATCCAAGGAAACGCCCCCCCTATTGAGTCATATGATCCTAATATCAGAGATAATATTATGATGGCATTCTTAGAGAAAGATCCTTGTCAATCACATGGACATGACTTTCCAAGAAGACAGATGGGAAGTGATAACAGATGTTTTCGGAAAGAATAGTTCGCTGAATTTGATTGGCTAGAGTACAGTGTAGAAAAGGATGCGCTGTATTGTTTGTATTGCTACTTGTTCAAACCGGATAGAGGAGGTCAAGGGGGTGGACATGTATTAACTAAGACCGGTTTTAGGGATTGGAAGCACAAAAAGACATTGAAAGATCATGTCGATCTCTTTGATAGTGCTCATAATCAAGCATTCACAAAGTGTACCAACTTGATGAATAAAAAATAAAGTATCTCTTACATTATTTCCAGCCAAAGTAGTAATCAAGAAAAAAATTATAGGACGAGATTGACTGCGGTGCTAGATTGTACTAGATTCCTCTTGATGTAATGATTGGCATTTCGTGGTCAGGATGAATCCGAAGAGTCTATCAATAGAGGAAATCTAATTGAGTTGCTAGACTGGTATGCAGCTCGGTGTGAGGAAGTTAACAAGTAGTATTCAGTAATGCTCCTGGAAATGACCAAATGACTTCACCAAAGATCCAAAGACTTGATTAATTCTTGTGCCGTAGAGACAAC
>OU503052.1:28579578-28592552 GCA_912172775.2 Fraxinus pennsylvanica
ATATAATTTTTACGTTTTACTGCGTTTATATATATATTGAATAATTTTTAATATTATATAATTAAATTTAATAAACGACATTGCTCTTACGATCACTAATTATCGACGTTGACTTGTCAACGTCCACCCGGGCTGAGATTAGATGCTGGGTCTGTCACTATGTGCGCGCGAAGGTAACTTTCCTTGTTCAATTTGAACTCTTTTGGAAACCATTTGGATGTGATTTTAAACTAATTTTCTACTCCTACAAATACTTAACAGCAGAATACATGTTAGACACATCTCATATACATATTATACTCCAATACTCATCAATTATTATCATCAAAAGAGGAAAATTTATAATTTTTGTAAGAGAATTGAAGAGAACTTGCAAGAATTCAATCAAATGACAATTCAAACTTGATTTTTGGGGTAAAGAAGTGAATGTGCAAGTAGAAATTTATAAGAAACCATTTAAGATATTTAAGATTTCAAGATTCATCTTCTCAATTTATCAAAAATTCGGGTTATCTCTTTCCACTTAAATATGATTTCTTATAATTTCGATATGTTAGACTAGTTTTATACATTGTTAGGATAATATGAATCCTTATTATGATATTTTTAGTTTTCAATTAATTATTTTGACTTTAATTTGATTTGATTTGTGGATGTTTATTATTGTTTTTATCAAATTATTGTAGTTTTACATACTGGTGAGGTATTATCCAAGGAGAATTTAGGTCTAAAGGGTAACAGTGTGAAGAAACTTAAAAATTAATTAAGAAAAGGTTTAGATTGTAATTAAATAACTATTTTTAAAAAGAATAAATAAATAGTGAAAAAAAGAGAGAAACAAAAAATTTATCTTCTATATGACTCGTCGTACCGCCATTGCACCCCCACATTACCCACCTCAATTTTCCCTCTCGATATGAGGGGGTGTTTGGTGGATATTATTGAGTAAAGAATGTATTTTAAATAGTGATATGATAGGAAATAGGTGGTTAAAAAGTAAGAAAAAATTATTGATGTGATGAAAAATATTATTTTATTAAAAAATGTGTGGTTGGAAATGAGTTTTGAAAGAATATATTTTGAGAGAATGTGTGTCAAATAAGGGCTCAGAAACTTGAGAAGGAGAAATTCACCTTTGTTTTGTTGAAACGAGGGACACAGACAATGCGATTTTTCCTGAAGAAAGAGGAAATGAGGGGTGATGGAAGGTCTTGGTCGTGGTGCCATGCCATGAGGATGATAAGTTTTTTCTCCTCTTCTCTTTAAATTTTTTTAATAATTTTTTTTATAAAATATAAGCATTTATTTTAATAAATTGTTGTTCATATATTCGTTCATAATAGCGATTTTGATATTTTTGCGTTTGTAAGAGTAGCTTGTACTGTAACAAGCCTAAGCATGTGTTTCGTTCAAACATAAATTATTTATAAATATTCAAATCACTTTTTATTCACACTTTTCAAGGAACCCTTTAATACTATCTATTTATCTATCACTCATTTATATATACTAGTGTGAGCACGTGCAATGCACGTGTTGTATAGTTTAATTGAGTATTTAATAGTGTGGAGTGAGAAGGTTTATAGAAGAACAAAATGCAACAAGTAGCAGTTTCATCTATGGAAAATATTAAATGTCACAGTTATGTTAGGTCTTTGTACAGTGCAAGGATAGAGCTGAAAATTAGGACCATGTGGAAAGTGTCATTTACTTAAGTGTACCATTTAGATTAGTTTTCGCAAGATGAATATTTGTTAAATCCTGTGAAATAAACTGAACAGATGCAGAAAATACAGACATTGTTGGCTGCAGTACATTGGAAAAAATTTCAATCGAAGTCTAAACTGATATTATCAATATATTTTACTATCAATTAACTTGATTATACAGTCGTGCAGTCAATTTTAAGCTAAATCAATCCACTAAGCTGTACACAATCCACGATACAAGCTTGTCAAGCCACGAGTTTTTAGTTGCAAATTTTCTAGATGTACTGGGAGTCATACAATTTATGAACACCAAAAACAATTCATGCACTGCAAATCTACAGAAAGAAAAAAGGATTGATTATATTGTTTTCCCAGATTGAAGAAGTCCCTCCATCCAAGCTATGGAGGCCAGGAGAGATGCCTCTATCCAACTTAGAAAGGGTGATCTTGCACAGGTGTGATCTTACTACTCATATATCAAAATATTTTTTTACAATCCATATGTATTTTGTATATTTTCACTTTGCTAATCAATTGCTTTGATTTTTTTCTTTTGGCAAAGATTCTATTAGCTTATTTTTCTTAATTGTTTCAATTATGCTTGCACTTCTAGGTTGTAGCTGTGAATGATACAACGAAGAAAGTTGATGTAAAACTGATTCCAAGAATAGACTTGCCAGCGATGGATGGAGGCAAGGAAATGCTTCTAACACTGCAATACACCTGTTTCTTTGCATTTGCAGTTTTTAAGCTTGTCCATAGGCTGAAATTAGGCACTATATTAAGACTTTGTACTCCTCTATAAATTGAAGCTCCCCTGGAGAAGCTACTGCTTTTCTTGCAATATATTACAGTATTCATTAGCTAAAAATAAATGGACAAGATAAAGGAGGAGAATTTGTAAACTACAGAGGGGCAAAAAGGCAACATTTTTAAGTGAGCAACATATTCCTGTCTGGGCATGTCCTTCATCTCTTCAAGTTTTTGTTGATAATTTCCAACTGTGTTAACAACAGAGAATCATTTTTCTAACTTGTTAATAATAGCTGAAGACCAACAAGTTGTGTAATATTAAAACTGCTACTGAAATTGGATGGCAGTCGCTTGGTTTGTCTCACTCTCTTTCTATTGTCAATACATATTATAATGTTACATTTTTCTCCCTTGTTTAGTTACTAAATTTACTGATGTGCTGTAGATACATTATTTTTGAAGCATCAATATAACAAATGAGATCATAATAAACTGCTAGTGCAATTTTTTAGATTTCTATCAGTAAAACTGAAGTTCATAAAGCAGAGAAATATTATCCAACACACACCTTGAACCTTTCATGAGCCTCCTTCACTGCCTTTCCATCTTTGTTCTTTCTCCAATTATAGCCATCTTTCCAGAAGTAGCTCTGCACCTTCCAGTCAAAAAGAAAAAGGGAACCACCTGAAAATACATAAGAAAATTATCATAATTTTGTTTGATGCATAAAATCTGAAAAGAAACAAAGGGCATAGAAGGCACCAGTTTAGACAACAATTTAAATTTCTCATTTTAAAGCAAAATGAATAACGGAAGAAGAAATTCAACAATTGTTATTTGTGACCAAAACCAAGTGAATGAAACGGACGTATCTCGGTGGAGACACGGAGACTCCGTGTCTGCTATCTCTATGCAGCACGGAGATAGCTTTCCCTCCGCGTGCTATCTCCGTGTTGTACGGAGGTGCTATCTCCGTGCTACACGGAGATAGCACACGGGGGCAGTACGAAAGAGCTAATATTTGATTGAAGGAAAAAAAGCATACAAAATGAAAATTACAACACAGAAACTCAGCAGCAATAGAAATAGTATAGAGAGTTGAAGAACATGGGACATTCGGCTCAAAATAGCTATTGGAGCAGCAAGAGGGTAGTGTTTTTGCTTAGTTCTGATAAACTTATCATTTATAGGGATTTTAAGGCTTCTAATATACTGCTTGATGGGGTAAAGATCCTATCAAATCCCACATGACGATTTTTATGGTAAAGTGCAGAGGTGGAATGTCAGAGGAAAGGAATATACTGTTGAGGGGTCGTTTGGTGTTTAGTTTTTACTTCAATTTTATTGTGCACCTAACGTAATGATGAGCATTAGAAGGTATAATACAATGATTAATTGACGTATTATAAGTGCACAAGTACTAAAATAATATTGGGATAGAGCTGGTGTGTTGTAAAAAAAAAAAAAAAGACACACGACCCATGCATAGAGACACCGTGTCTCCGTGTGGCATGGAGACAGACATGGTGTCCCCTTTTCTTTTTTTTTTTTAATAACCAATAACATTTTTTTAACCAAATATTCGCCCAACAAAATCATCTAACCCTCATACTCTATACAGACTAAGTTTCCCTTGATGGTTTCGTAAACTAGACACGTCTACTCCATGCCATTAATTGTGCTAATGGCATTAAGTGGGTAGGAGATGGGTCCTTTACTAAAATGTACTGAAACTGAGCTCAATACCACCACTAAGTCAACTAATGGAATGAGTTATTGTGCTAGAGTAACAAATTAGTACTCTATATTGCAATGGCATTTGACTCAGGTTTTGTCACTCTTCAGAAAAGGGCACCTCGCCTTCTCTTCAAATGCATGTTTTCTACCATAATTGGAGAAATCATGGCAAGAACCAGTTGAAGCTCTCAGATAATGAGGAACTTCATGTTGGCTATTATTTGAAGAATCCAGGTTTTCAGTAGAGTTCCTTGTTGAAATGTCTTGTGGAAGAGTGATAGAGATCACAAATTTGGCAAAAATGTCTACCCAAAGAACTTTCAAAATAATACTCTAGTCGGTGGAGCACCCCTCGATTCAAATAAATCAGTAAGCCTCCAATCATACTTAATCATAGATAAATAATCACTGCTCTCATGCATCATATTTACCCTTGGTCATGATTTATCGACAAATGAGTTTATTTATTTAACATGTAACAATATATTACTATATGAAAATAATTTGCTATTATGTTGCTGTGTTCGAAAATATGAAAATGTTTTTCTTACCATATCATAATATCTTTTTGTAGTTGGACATGCTTCAATTTTTCTTTTTGGAACACAAATTAAGTTAAAAAGATTTCTAATAGACAACTATTACAAGATACCAGAAATTCCAGTGGAATCATTTATCTTATAGAAGATTAAATATGAATGCTAAAAAGTAATCTGTACAGTAATACAAGTTGACATTTGGATATACTTCTTTGCAAGGACAAATGCTTCTTGGGTGGAGACACCCCTCCATCCATGGATGAGGGCTACTTGGATAGAGACATGGAGAATGGATGGAGGCATGAAGAAATGCTTCTGTGCACTTAGATGGAGGCATGCTGAGTGGATGAGACATGGAGAAATGTCTCTGTCCACTCATGCTTTTTCTATGCCTTCATCTAAGTGGATGGAGGTAGGAAGAAATGCCTTCATTCACTTGGACGGAGGCATGAAGAAATGCATCCATGCATAAAGAAATGCCTCCGTAAAGAAAAGTGGACGGAAGCATTTCTCCATGCCTCCGTCCAAGTGTTCAAGTGGACGGAGGCATTTCTCCATGCCGCTCCATGCCCCGTGCATGAAGAAATGCCTCCGTCCAAGTGGATGGAGGCATTTCTCCATGCCTCCGTCCACTTTGATGGAGGCATGAAGAAATGCCTTCGTTCTAGTCAACGGAGGTTCCTTTATCATGTCTTCATGCCGTATGGAGAACAAAAAGTACAAACAGATTTAAGTTCTAAATAAATACTTACTGTAATAACAAATGGATTACCAAATATCACAGGAAAGAAGCATTATATATTAACAAGTATAGCCACCATTTCAGTCTAACAATTCTTAAAATGTTTATATAAATTTCAGATTCTACATCAGAGATTTGAACTCCAAACAACACTTCACCGAGTCCATTAGAGATTAAAGGAGGGGTTTTTTTATCACTATGAGAAATGGCGACAGCTGCTCGCCTGTAATTTACCTTTTTTAATACATAGCGATTTTAAAATATATAAATTTAACAGGATTTTAAAGTGCAAGGCATAGCGAAAAAATAGAAAATATATTTTATAAAGCAAAAATAAATACTTATAAATCTTCCTGATAAATCTGAGGCTCCACATAGATTGAGTCTAGCAATAATTTGAACTAAATAGCATATCCACTCAATTTCCTGTGCAATTTCAGCTGATTGGTAATATGAATGTTGTTAAGCAAAAATAATTCCAGAATGAGTAAAATGTTTATGTAATTTCAGCTGATTGTTGTTTATGATTAGTACTCAATAATGTTGAACGTGCATATAGAAATACATAAAGTTTAAAAGTTTAAATTTTCACAAATGGATCTTTTTAATTTCCCTATAGATTTCTTAATCTTAAATTTATCCAAAAAAAAACTTCATAATTTACTGGAAGAGTTTTAGACCTCAGTTTTTGAAATATATCCTACATGGAAATGTGAGTCCCTAAGAAGTTTCTTAATAGAAAGAAAGAGTTAAATTTACCTTAAAATAAACAGAGAAGAGAATCATAATGGTCTTTCTTGTCTTTTAGAATTTTCAGAAATACTTAAGTTCAACTCCTCCCTCAATTGTCTTTATTTTTTTTTCACCCTTTCATCTTCCAAAAATGACGAAAGATGAACCAGCATATTTATAGATAGTATTTAGTAGCCTCAACACGTCAAACACGTTTTCTTAACTTAGCAACTTCTACTTGTATTGCAATTTAGAATTTCAAACAAATCTAACCAATATATACAACTCAGAACAGAATAAGAGACATGAAAAATGCAAGAAAAGATGAACAACTAATAAACATTTATACATGACCATGTTCATCTGAACCACGTTGTACAACAAATAATCATTAGTGAGTATTACAGACAGAAAAAGGTAGTTCAATCTGCCTGAAGAGCTATTACACCAGTGGCAAACTAAGTCATACGATGAGTATTAACAGGTAAGGCATTGATGGTTCTGCAAACATGATCTACAATCAAATATGAGAATGTTAAGATGAAGATATATAAATAAAACACAAATGCAGGACTACAGCTTTCCACTGTCAAACAGATGTAGACCAGGTATGAATACTGAAATTCCTAGAGGAAAAAGAAGAGCACAACAAATATCAAATGTGCATTATGATTCTATGTCATGAGATTTCAAAAGTTTTCAACCTACCATAACCATCCACTTTGCTCTGGACTGTTTATGGGAACCATAGATGAAGGAAAAAAAGCATACAGAGCTTGGACGGAGGCATGGAGAAATGCCTCCATCCACTCATGCCTTCTCCATGCACATTTTTCTATGCCTCCGTCCAACTTAACAATAAGAAAAAACAGATTGAATAATCCTCAACTCAATGAATGAGTGAGTTCCAAGCAACTGCTGTATATATATTCACGTATTGTTACAAAGATAAGGCAGATGAAATGGTTACAACAAACTATTTTAAATTCAAAAAAGCTAACAACATTATCATATCTAATCTTCAAGATAAACATATGATTTATCTTTAATATTATCATAACTGATCTTCAGGATAAACATATGATTTATCTAACATGCCCCCTCAAACGCAGGGGTGGTTGAGTCACTCCAAGTTTGGACTTGAAAAATTCAAAACGAGATGAAGTTAATGCCTTGGTTAAACAATCAGCTATCTGATCACATGATGGAACATATCGTACCTCTAACGCTTTTTGTAACACCAGATCACGAATGAAATGAACATCTATTTCGATATGTTTAGTCCGTGCATGGAAAATTGGATTTGCGGCAAGAGAGGCAGCACCCATATTGTTACACCAAGCAATGGTAGTCTTAGGCAGTGGGATTTGAATTTCACTGAGTAAAGAACGTAGCCACATCAATTCAGCAGCTAAATGAGCCAAGGCACGATACTCAGACTCCGTACTTGATCGAGCAACAACATGTTGTTTCTTTGATACCATGAAATAAGATTAGTACCAAGAAAAACACAATAACCAGCAATAGATTTGCGATCATCGGGACTACATGCCCAGTCTGCATCAGAATATCCAATTAGTGTAATTCTCTCACTTGGTTTAAAATGTAACCCGTGTTGAATTGTCCCCTTTAAGTATCGTAAAACCCGTTTCACTGCTTGCCAATGAATAAGTGTAGGAGATTGCAAAAATTGACTTAATTTATTCACCACATAAGCAATGTCCGGTCTAGTGAATGTCAGATACTGTAGAGCCCCAACTGTACTTCGGTAAAGAGTAGGATTTGTCATGATTTCCCCTTCTGAAGCCGACAGGGGTTTGTTGACAACTGTTGGCGTAGTACAAGGCTTGACATTGTCCATACCAAGACGAGTAAGAAGATCTGAAACATATTTTGCTTGAGTTAAATAAATACCTCCAGAGTCACGAGAAGCTTCAATGCCTAAGAAATAATGCAACGGACCAAGATTCTTGAGAGCAAAGTGAGAATTCAAATCACATGTTAGCTTTGAAATAAGTTTAGTATTGTTCCCCGTGAGAAGAATGTCATCAACATAAACCAATACAAGAAGAATTGTATGACCATGACGAAAAATAAATAAAGAATTATCTGACTTAGCATTGTGAAATCCCCATCGAAGTAGTGTTTGCCTCAATTGATCAAACCAAGTGCGAGGAGCTTGTTTAAGTCCATAAAGAGACTTGTGGAGTTTGCAAATAAAATTTGGCTGCTTAGGATCAACATAACCCTCTGGTTGATACATATAAACATCCTCCTGTAAGGTACCATTTAAGAACGCATTATTGATATCAAGTTGTTGAATTGACCAATTGAAAGTAACTGCAAGAGATAATATAACCCGAATTGTGGATGCCTTGACAACAGGACTATAGGTCTCTGTGTAATCGATGCCTGGAGTTTGATGAAAACCCTTTGCAACTAGTCGGGCTTTATGTCGAGAAACAGAGCCATCGGGATTAAGCTTTAGCTTAAAAACCCATTTGTTACCAAGGATGTTGTAAGAAGAATTATAAGGTACCAATGACCATGTGTGATTTCGTTGGAGAGCCTGAAATTCTTGGTCCATAGCCTGCTTCCATTCAGGGACCTGCAAAGCAACCTTAACAGAAGATGGCTCAATTAACGGAGAAGAATCTAAAACATCTGAGCTAATAACCTCACCTGAAAATACCTTAGGCTTGAAAATCCCATCTTTGCTTCTGGTAGTCATTGAATGGGTAGGAATATGTGGTTGAGGTTTACGGTGTCTTATGGGAGGTGGAGAAGATGAAGCTAATGGGCTGTGAGACATAGGTGGGTTAACGGGTAATTCATGGTTAGAGGTATTTAGAGGTGGCAAGGACGGATTGGTTAGATGAGTATCTTCAGTCGGTATAGTTATAGGTGAATGATCTTCAGTTGTTGAATTTTCACAAGGGATGGGTGTAGTATGATGTTGTTGTGTTTCATTGTGTGAGCGAAGAGACTCGGCTTGCACGTTCGGACCTATAGCAGGAGAACTTGGAGATAAGCCATTATCATGTTGGAGAGAAGGATAGCTCGAGGATGACATGATGGGGGAAGGAAGACTAACCCATGACATTATCATATTACGAGGAATAGACTCGGACGAAGTAGTAGTCAAAAACCCAGATTGAAATGGAAAATCTAACTCATTGAACACAACATGACGTGAAATATAAACTCAACCACTAGAAGTAAGGCACCGATAACCTTTATGTGAATCACTGTATCCAAGAAACACACATTTATTAGTATGAAACTGAAATTTTTGATTTTGATATGGTCGAAGATAAGGATAACAGGCACATCCAAATACTTTTAGAAAAGAATAGCTTGGTTTAGAATGATGGAGTTGTTCCCATGGAGATTCATTTTGAAGAACCTTAGTTGGTAAACGATTTATGAGGTAAACAGCTGTTTGGAAGGCTTCCCACCAAAACCTTAGAGGCAACGAAGATTGAGCAAGTAAAGTGAGACCAATTTCTACAATATGACGATGTTTACGCTCAGCTATCCCATTCTGTTCATGTGTGTGCGGACATGGGTGTTGAAAACCAACTCCAACTTGGGCAAGAAAATTTGTAAAAGAGCGATATTCACCCCCCCAATCACTTTGAATTGTTTTAATGCGCAAATCAAACTTATTTTCAACAAGAGCTTTGAATTGAACAAAAGTGTTAAAAGCTTCAGATTTAGCGCGAAGAGGATAAATCCAAGTGTAACGGGTAAAGTCATCAACAAAATGTATATAATAACGAAAACCATGTGTTGAAGCAATTGGAGCAGGCCCCCACAAATCCGTGTGAATTAGTTCCAACGGTTTTTTAGTTTTAATTGTTGATGAATAAAAAGGCAAAGCATGGTGTTTTCCAAGTTGACAAGCATGGCAAAAATTTATGTCATTAGACTTCAAATTTTTATTGCATAAATGAAGAATACTGGAAAGAACTTGACGCGATGGATGGCCTAATCTCTTATGCCATAAATCACAATTTTCACTAGAACAAACATTTAAACCTTCAGGAGAGGAAATTAAACTAAGACTTGACAAAGATGAACAAAATGAACTTGCTGAAGAAGGTAGATCCAACTGATAAAGGCCATTTCTAAGTTTCCCTTGCAGTAGAACCTTCTGTGAAACCTTGTCCTTCACAACACAAAAATCAGAATGAAACTCAACAATCAAATTATTATCTGCAGTTAATTTGGAAATGCTCAACAAATTTTTTGTAATTTTTGGTACATGCAAAATATTAGTGAGATGTATGGTGGAGGCATTGGTATTAATTCTAGAATGGCCAACATGAGCAATATTCAATTTACTACCATTACCAACGATGAGTTTTTCCTTACCATAGTAATCAGACTTCATGGAGAGATTATTAACATCAGATGTAATATGATTCGTTGCACCGCTATCGGCATACCAGGCCGGATCCCCAACAACATCTGGCGTTGCAATAAGAGCTGATGTAGTATTGGCAATATTTGCATTTGCTTGATTATTTGGTCCATTTGCTTGATTATTGAAATTAAAATCAAACCTGTAGTAGCAAGTAGTAGCCACATGACCCACTTTTCCACATAATTGACATATAGGTCGAGAGTTATTATTGAAGCGGCCACCTCTACCACGTCCTCTGCCTCGAAAACCACCTGGATTTGGTGGTCGATTTCCTCTACCCTGACTGTGCTCAGAATAATAATTGGAGTTCATTGGTGTTGAACCCCTATGGAAGTGATTTCCCTGTTTGTTCATTGTGACAACATTAGCCGAAGAGTGAATGACGTTGTTCATAGCATTTAATTGTTCAATCCGACTTTCTTGAGTGAGAAGTATGGACTCAACATCAGACCAAGTGATGGTAGCCTTCTGATGAGTAATAAGAGAGACGGTACTATCATAGTCACGATCAAGACCAGCAAGAACAATCATTACTAAATCAGTTAATGGAAGGGGTTGACCAGCTACCCCCATTTGATCGGAGTAATTCTTCATCTTGGTGAGATATTCATCAATTGACATAGAACCTTTGACAGTCCGTTGTAGCTGCTGTCGGTAGTTAAGAGCATTTGCCATTGACTGATTAGCATAAACAGTCTCTAATTTATTCCACACCTCGTGTGAGGTCGACAATCCGACGACTTTTGTTAAAACTGATTCACTCATTGAACCAAGGAGCCATCCAAGTAGAAGTTGATCGATAGTAACCCAATCCTCATACTCTGGGTTAGGCTGAGTTACTGGAATAGGTGCTGCCCCATTCTCAGTTGTTAGAAAGGCAGGTGGACAGGGTTTCTTGCCAAGAAGATAACCATCTAATTTATGGCCTCTGATGACGGGAAGGACCATTGATTTCCAGAGGAGATAATTGTTGCGATCCAGCTTGATCACAAAAGCATGGTTGAGAGTTCCACCAAATGGTGATGAGGTTTTTAAGCATTGAACTGGAAGAGTTTCAGGAGTTGAGGAAGACATTTTTTTTTTTGCCAAAATGACGTTTGCCTTAAATGGCTCTGATACCAACTTAACAATAAGAAAAAACAGATTGAATAATCCTCAACTCAATGAATGAGTGAGTTCCAAGCAACTGCTGTATATATATTCACGTATTGTTACAAAGATAAGGCAGATGAAATGGTTACAACAAACTATTTTAAATTCAAAAAAGCTAACAACATTATCATATCTAATCTTCAAGATAAACATATGATTTATCTTTAATATTATCATAACTGATCTTCAGGATAAACATATGATTTATCTAACATGTCCTGTATAGTGAGCATTCTAACTACCATTACATTCCGCTTGGTTTGTCCGGTTTGGAGTTGTCACAAAAGGTTGCGCAAGCATGTGTTTACGGGTAACATAATCTAGCCCATGTTTGACGTCCGTCCTCTTTTTCATTTTCTTTCACTCTTTTCATTTCAACCACACATTTTATTAATAAAATAATATTACACATAAATCAAAAAAATTTCTTACTTTTTAACCACACAATCTTCTCATCAATCACTATTCCAGAATTTATTCTTCTGCAAAAAGGGTGTCAAACACTCACCTAATTTGTATCTCGGTTTCTACGCGAGTAAGAGAGACGAGTAAGAAATTAAAGAGTTTAATACTTTATTAAATAGCTCGTTAAGTGTTGTATAATACCGTATATAAAGATAAGATATATTGGAGGGCGATGTTCTATATTTTGTTTCATTGCTTTATTTATACATGTATACAATACATATGTACATGCACATATACGTGCATTTTTTTTTTCTCTCCCTACAAAAAAATTTCAGGATAACAAACGTCAAGAATTTCTCTTAGATTCGAACACATAAGTTTTCATTATTGTAAAATTGCTCGGTTTTCATTATTAAATATAATGTATGTAGTTTTATAATATACCTACATTTAGGGAAAGAACTAAAGATCAATTATATGCTGTTAAAGTATAATAAATGGTGCGAAAGAACCTCTCGATTAAAAGTTGATGCTCACAAAATTTCTCTCAAGCAACTTAGAAACTTATATTTCAAACAAAAGTATCTCTTGGATAAAAGTGAAAAATCGCTAAATAGTGAATAGGTGATTATCACGAAAATAGGTTATTGTTACGCAAAAATCTCGCAAGCGTACGAGTTCGTTGTACAAGTAATAATTATGATGAGTGAGTTATCGTCCCACAGGGAATAATGCTCAATTTTAGAGTATTCGATATATTTAAATTCGCAAAT
>OU503052.1:28602887-28613163 GCA_912172775.2 Fraxinus pennsylvanica
TTAGTTCTTTGTTAATCCGGTATGGCTTGAACGATACCAGTAAGCTTCAAACACGGTGAGTTATCTTCAAATCCGGTAAGTTCAATTCAATTTGAAAAAATTGTAAATCCGGTATGAAACTTTAAAATCCAGTATGCTCATTGTCAAAACGACATATGCTTGATTAAAATCTGGTAAATTCAATCTTTTTGATTAACCGTAAAAATGGTAAGCAAGAGGTGAATCCAGTGAAATCAGCTGCAGACTTCAACATTTGATGCCTCCATCCATGCTTTTATGGAGGCATTCCTTCATGCCGATGGAGGTATTTCTCCTAGGATGGAGAACTATCCAAATAAACAGGAAATTCAACAACTTTAAATTATCCATAATTGAAGGCTTGCCCATGTAGAAATGAATGATAAACAATTCAAACCTCAAATTGACTCGAGAAATATGAGAATGAAGTCATAGGCTAAACATGACGAGTAAGCAAAAGATAGTTTTACTTCAAGGAACTGACGATTTTGGTCAAGTAATTTCATTCAAACTTATTTGTGGTTCGATTGTTTTTTAAAAAGCTCACATCAAAACTCTGATCTGCCGCTGAAACTCCATTGCCAATAACAAGTAAAAATGTCTTCAATTCATTAAACAATCAGAGATTATTTGACACTTTTTCTGTAAGCTACTTTATGGTTAGCTAGAAATTAGTTATAAATTTTTTTTTGAAAGTTATGTGTGGTACAGTAAGTTAGTCAAAGTATAAAATATGAAAAGGTAAAGATTATTTTGAGTATTAATCAATAAGATAGAATATATAATACATAATAGGATCAAAGAAGTAGTGTGAAGAAGCAACAGCCTATATAAAAATTGATTACATAAAATCATATTTTTCATAAATTGACAAACACGAAATGATGAAATATAAATTGGACAACGTTACTTGATATTAATAATTGATAGATCAGTACCACTGCTGGGAAATGACATTATAAACTGGCAGTTCTTGCAATTGAATCTGAGTCGGAATATTCACGTTGTGATGCGTAGATAGTATTGATTGCTGCAAATGTCTAGTACCAACTTTCGTTGGTATATAGTCATTTTGCCCGGGTTAACTAATTCGATAGGATATCCAAAAATGAAGCATTCTATGTACTTTAGCAAAAAAACTCCACAATTTGGCCTATGAAGAAGAGAAAATTTTTCATTAGAACAAATTAGTTATAAAATAAAATGAAAGTCAGATGAAAAATAGGTAAATAATATTTACCCGTTATTTCTACAAGGCAGGTAGGGTATAATCTCTACTTCCAGTTGTTTGTTTCTATGTTTCTTTATAACAGGATTGATGGAAACTTCTGACATTAATAATAAGTGGACCATATTTAATGTTGCATTTGTATGATCTATGACTTTTTGTGTGGTATGAATACTATGGCTACAATCATATATTTGGAATTTCCATTCTCGAAAAGCCACACGGTANGGATAGAAGCATGGAATTAATAAGTAATTAGATGCTAACTATGGGCGACTATTTGATGGTAAAATGCCATTTACGTATTGTTCTAGACGATGAAGATTGAGTGATGCCTTTTTATTTGCAACTCCTTGTTGTCTGCTTCTATGCATCATCAACTCATGAGCACATTGACCTTCAAATGAAAAATCAAGAATTGCATATTCTTTTGAAAGACGGGTGCAACTTTCTTTGATAAGTCGCCTCAAGAAATTTAATTCCATGTCAATATTCTAATAAAGTAAGTAAGAAAGATTGGAATATATTAATTGGTGAAATAGATTACTATAAATGAAATATACTAAATATAATCAATGATGAAGTAATATTAGTAACCTTAGTATTGATATCTTGTCTTATATCCATAATACTTTGCAAAACATCTCTGCTGTGGAGATTGCCACTTCCTTCTTCCAAATATGATCTACGTAAGAATAAGATAATAGAAATTAGTTTTAAATAAATGAAACTAAAATGTTAATATTTAAGTTAGATTGCTTACCCTGATGGATTTCTTGATATCCAATCTCTAATAACAATATATTTTTCCATATTGTAATCTTCCAAAGTATAACCTTCAAATGCAGAACTTGTCCAAGATTTTTGACGTTTTTTGTTTTTGGTTAAGCTTTCAACATTTTCAACCTCTTGTGCTTGTTCAGATGTTGAAGCATGTTTCGCAATTTGAGGTTGTTGGGGACGAATATCTTCCTGGAAGGAAGCCATAATACCTTCCATATTTGTTTTCCAGTTTGATATTGTATTCATCATATTGGAGTTTTCTTCATCTATGTACGATCTTACTGAAACTAAACTTGTATCCACGTAACTCTTCATGTTAGACTGCATGTCTTGATAGTGTTGTTATTGTGAGCCGTGTTATTGTTGAAAGTAGTCTTGTTGCCATTTTTGTTGTTGTTCAGATAACTGTTGTTGGTTGAGAAGAATGGCTTGATAACGGCTTTCTTGTTGTTCAATGATGCTTGTTTTCAAATTGTTGCATAAATCTGATACATCCGATACTACATGTTGTCTATATACATCGAACATGTTGTCCATATCTTCTTTTGTGATGTAATTGGAGCTAGACCTCGAGCTAGATGGATCACCGTGATTGGAGCTAGAACTTGGGCCAGGTAGAAGCATATTTTGAGGGATTTGTGTTGTTACATTGTGCACATCTTTACCTGCAATGGTATCTAATACGTCATGTTGATTGTCATCTGGAAGTGAAAGAGTGGTATACCTCACAGTCTACAATTCTTCTTCGGTAGGGTTTAAGACTGCAACTACTTGAATCTGCAATTAAAATGCTCAAATGATTTGTTGGAAAAATACAAAGACATATAGTATTTGATGAAGAAATTTAATTAAATAATTTAACCACCTCTTCATTATCCAAAATTTGCCTAATTATATTTTCTGTCCAAAATCTATTCGGTTTCCATCTGTGCATTCTTGGACATTGCAATGTTTTGTATCTACGTCGTCCAAATATTTTTCCAATTCGTGGGAAGGCTTCATATATCCAATACTGAGATAATTGAATACAACAATTATAAAATTGAATATAAAGATTATAAAGATTATAATACTGAGATAATTGAATACAAAAAATAAGAAATTAAATATAAAGATGATAAGAATTACATATATAAAGTATATTTGCATTTGGAGGAAAAAAAAATATAAAAACATACCTGGAAGGCTAGTGGATATCCGTGCAATGCATATTTACATTCATTTTGTTGATTTTCTTCTAATCTGTGTGCTCTTTATAGGCGAGACTCTCGGAGTGAATTTAACAACACAAAATATGATTTACGCCCCCATGGGTATTGAAGGAAGTCATTAAGTTGGTCAACCATACCTAATGTTCTGTAATCAATATGTCTTCCTGTTGGTTTTAAAACACATTCCACTATCATGACTAATCCCAGTTTAAATTTATCCTCTTCGTCTTCGCAGAGATGAAATTTCATTAAGTTTGTCAACCATACCTAATGTTCAATAATCAATATGGCTCCCTTTGGTTTTAAAACACATTCCACTATCATGACTAATCCCAGTTTAAATTAATCATCTTCGTCTTCGCAGAGATGAAATACCTCATTCGGCATAGTCATAGTAATTCTCTTAACACCAAAGAAATATTGATTTTTAAGTCGGGTATTATGGAAGTCAAGATCAACTGATATTTCATGACATGGTAATCCTATAATAAGGCAGAATTCTTGCAGACTGAAACGTGCAAAATGGTTATCTAATTTTACCCAAAGTTCATTATTTTTGCCACAGTCTATAATTCTCATTATAAACTCGTGAATCAATTTGCTACTAAATTGTTGATCTTGTTCTTGTCTACGAATGACTCCATTCATGAATGCATGGAAGTTAGTACAGAGAGCATATTGATCAGAATTCATAAAATCCACAAAATCTTTTACGTATCTATAATTGGGAACTGAGTGATTGTAGCCGAAAACCAGTGATCTGTAGATAACATATATTCCAAAGACATCTGCATAAATCAAGAAAGTAAACAATCAAACCAGTGCGAAAAAATTATTAAAATAAACGATTATAAAAAAATCAATAAATGTTTGGACTTGTGTGTGCTTGGCGTGTGCGAATGGGACAGGAGAACATAGTTTCTTAGTGGAATACAGGTGTCAATGTGCATTCGTGAGAGGTTTTGTGTCTATGTTTGTGCACAGAGATTGTTATTGGGCGGCAGGCTGCTAACAGAGAGACGTCAATGAGCCTTCCAGGCGCAGCAGAGAGCCCTTAGGTGGGCTCGTCAAAAGACAGAGGATGTCTTTGGATGGAGACATATGTATGAATCTTTATACTGGCAATAGGAGACGTGAGTAAGGGTTTGTACTGCCCACGAAGGCTTTTGTTCTTCTCTCTGTATGTGCGACGGGAACACGGACGGGATGCCGCACGGAGGTGTTTGGGTGTCTCTCTGTGCGAGGACGGATATGCGACAATATGCCTCCGTCCTCTGTACGACGGAGATAATTGCTGGGGTTTCCGTCCACGGATGTAGACAGAGGTGTGTGCCTCCGTTCCGTGCACAGGGACACGAGAACTGGTCATGGCTCTATACGATAGCCATGACCGGTCCTTGTGCAATGCCGTCGACACTGTTGTGTGCTCGGCTAGTATGTAGGTTGAAAAGAAAAAGAAAACTTACTTTTGCAGAGGATTTCAGCCGAATTGAGACGGTAGGCACTTTGATTTAGTGAGAATGGAAGAGGAATTATGTAATGAATTAGTAGAAATGGAAAAAAATAAATGTTTCAGTGGGTAGTTGAGTAAATAGGTAGTTGAATGGGTAGGTAATATACTTAATGTTTATATTTATTTAATTGATAATTTTTGGAAATAAAAAGTCAGTTTTAATAATTGAATGAAAATAAATTTAACTATCATTCATTTGTTTCAGTTTTAGTGGAGATTAGTATATATAAAAATTATAATTTAATGTGGTAGACTTTATTGCCTAATGTATCAAATCATTAATCACTACATGTATATCATGTAGAATTACTACAGTAGTAACTGACTGTAAACAACATTATTCTAAAAGAATTCGATCACGTACGCGTAATCAATTGTTATAAAAGTTAGTGATTGACATTAAGGGGATACATATGGTGAACTCGCAAATCGTAACACTTAAACCATCATTAAAAATTTACTTTAATTATTTTAGTATATTAAAATAAAATAAAAAAATCACAAAAAAAAAACTTTTATTTGTTTTCATTCGAATTGAAATTAGAAATAATTTCAGTAATGGTTAGATAATAATTCTCGTGGGAATGATATCCCAATTTTTAGTCACTAACTCTACTTGTCGGTATTCGTTGGGACGACGCGTGCTTGGCGAAAATTTCTAATTGCTCTAGTTGAGACTATGGTAGTGTTCGTACATTTACAGAATATAAAATTATAAATAAGTTTTTGATATTGTTATCAAGGACTATTTTAATTTAATATTGGTTTAGATTATTTCTTACTTATGTTTGATTTTTATTTTTTAATTGAGCTAACTATTTTTCTTCGTTTCATTGTCAAGGAATGAAAAGAAGCAAAACAGCAGCAAAAATATACAATGACTGATCCTGACTTAGATGAAGGTGATATTCTTGTGAAAGATTTCTTCTTCATGCAACAACTTAAAAAGTTGGAAAAAAATATCTCATGAAATAGTATGATAAAAGATATATTTAATAACAAACAAAGTAGTTTTATATATTTCAAAACTATCATAAACTCCATCATATAACTTACAAACTAAAAGCATCATGTTATTTTTTTATATCAGCTTCACAGGAAAGTTAGGGAACTAATTTACAAGTCAAAAGGCCTTGAAGTTTGTGTGGATGATCCTACAAAATAAAACAAAGGTTGTCTGGATCGATTTAGATGGAGATAACAAAACAAGTACTTCAATCTTTTAGGTTGTAGCATTCATGTTGTATTCAAGACTATGGTTAGTCTAGCTTTCCTTTGTCTGCATCGTCAGAATTGGAGGTTATATTTGTGCTGACAGCATCCATGTTAGCTAGAGTTGAACGTCGGTATAGAGATCTTTTCGCAGATGGGGGTGAGATGTTAGGAGTATGAGAGTTGCTATCATCTACAAGGCATGAAGATTTTCTACTTTTATCACTTGTTTCTTCTATTGCATCAGTAGTAGCACAGGATGGAGATTTTCTGCTTTTCTCACTTGTTTGTTCTCCTGCATCAGCAGTAGCAGAGGATGGAGATTTTCTGCCTTTATCACTTGTTTGTTCTACTCCATCAGTAGTAGCACAAGATGCATCGAGGACAAATACAACTTCATACTTGTATTCAGCAGTATTTGGTTCTAGTTGTGTGACTTTCACATAGAATACCTGTTCTTGCATAGATTCTTCTATGTTTAAATCATTGCCCTGAAAATTATATTTTATTATTATAATGAGTAATTAAAATATGAAGCAAGAATAATGTATCTTACCAATTTTGCACAATTCATTAAACTCTCAGCATCGTGCTTCAATAATATCTCAGCAGAATTACCAATTGCACTTGCAATTAATATTCCAGTAGCATCTTGTAGCTCAACGTTAGCAGTTGCCCTATAATAATAGAAATTAATTTTATTATTATTGGAAGATTGAAATGAGTAGGTATATATTAAGTTGAACAAAGTATAGTATATATTGGTAAAACTTCTATTTATTATTACCTAGGAACAGCCTTAGAAGAAGGATATTTGCAGTAGATACAGGCAAAAGTTTCACCAAAATCTGCATGGCTGACTTTATTACAGTTAATACAAGACATATACCAGTAAGTTTGTTTTCTTGGTATGATGGTTTCTTTCGCTTTAATCCAGAAGTACCTGCGCTGTTAAAGTATTCATAAGTAAGAACAAATAAAATTGTGGACATAAATAAATAGTATTTATATAATTGAGAAATAAGTTACCCCTAGCAATCGGCCTTTTATATTCTGTATTTCAGTAAATTTTTTCTGGTTTGGAGGAGATAATTTGGCTGGAGTTACTGGAAGAGATTTGTCCAGTGTGAATTCATTCAACTCTTCAGCGTGTGTTTCCACCCTTGTATTATGAAATGTATTAATTTATTATATTTGATGACATCTAGGTAATATAAAGTATATAATAAAGGTGTACCATCCTCGAAAGTCTGCAACTCTGTTAAATGTAGCATCTATGAAAAATGTACTGTTTATTTTAGTTGATAATGTAAGCCCTGCAGTATTGTATATAGATTAATATAAAATTATCATAGGAAAAAAATAATTGGATAGAAAGATTTAAGTGATTACCGTTGAAAGATGAAACTTTAAGCCGGTTGGCTAAGATGATAGGTCTTTTGACAATTTTTTCTGCCAGGAGAACACATTCTTTTTCGACATAACTATCCCACATTGTTAAGATAATTGTATTGAAGTTTGTATCAATCAGTACAACATCTTGCACATATGTTTGGCTTCCATATCGTGTTTGAATCAAACGTTTTGGTTTCATATCAATAGCAACAACAAGGATGCCTGATAGATATTATATATAATAACAAGGCAATACATAATAAACAAACAAGACAATACATTAATAAGCTAAAAGAAAATTATGAGGTATAGATATGGAAAAATCCAAGGATTAGGGATTACTTATATCATTGTTGGAATCCATGTATTTTTCCAGTTGATCGAAAGGGGTAAATGTGTATGTTGAGAATAGGAACTCCATGTTATTCTCATTCAACTCTTGAAGTCGGGTCTTTCCGGTTATTGTCCATTGAAAGTCACCATTTAAAGCTTTGTATTCAGGCTTTGTATCTTTCACAGTCACATTCGAGATAAGGTATGTTTTGCTTAACAAAAGCTTATCTTCAAACGCATTGATATTTCCATCATATAATGTTGTGTGTACTGTATTTCCCTACCATAGATAAGAAATAAGCAATAGGAAAACATATAAATATATTAAGGGATATCTTAATATTTGATGGATTATATGGATTATATATAGTTTATAAAGGTATTTACCGTGAAATCCATGAGCACCATATTTTGATATTTGCTATTGCTGTTTCTTACTTGTTTAGGGCACATTTTCTCAGCAACAATCACTTTTGCCTGCCAATTTCTTTCAGTTGGACTGATGTCTGAAATGAATTTGTAGTTCTCTTCCATCTTGTTCAGTGTATAGTCTTGAAGGAAAAAAAAGAACTACAAACAAAAAGAAATCAGAAATGGATAAATTTCGAACATTTATAGAACATGAAGTTATTCATACCTTGGAAAGCAGAAATCTTTTTCCTTTTTAGTGTAGAAGTATTTGTGAAGTAGTGAAGCAGGTATATATATAGAAATGTTTGTAGATATTTTTTCATGTAGATAACATTAGAGAAAGGTAATGATAGTATTTGTACTTATTTCCTGGGAAAATGGATGTAGGTAAGAAAGTAGGAGACAAATTAGTCAAATTTGTCCAAGTACAGAAGCAATATAGATTTTCATATAATATTGAAGTTTTTTTGATGTGTTCTTTCTGTGATTTGATTGTCTGCAAAATTTATTTTTTATATAAATTGGTTCAAAACATGATGGTTAGGAAATTGTCTTAAATAATTGGAGATAAATACAAAATAGTAGAAGTAAACAGTAAGTGGGAAAAATAACTTATATATATTTAAAGGAAAAGCAGTATGTTAAATAATTTTCAGTCTATTTTTTATGTAATAAATTATGCTACATTAACAATGAATGCTTATATATGTTTTGTAAATTAAAACCCTGATATACCTTCTTATATTGTTAAAAACTTATATTCATTTCTATTCAATAAGGTAATGTTATTATTTGAAATGTTCAAAATGTTTAACTGGAGCTTAGTTTTTCTCTAGGGAAGTAAAAATGCAATTTATAGAATTTTATTGTAGGAAAAGGAAACATAAGGGATTGTTTTTGCATTTACCAAGGTTGCATAAAAAATTTGTACCAAGAGAAGATGTGATATCACTGTACATCTGTTATTTCTACAAACTAATTTGAACGTATATTTTTTTTGAATATGACTGAAGACCTTACACTGCACACTGTACAAGGATGTCGTCTCTTATAGTTTCAGAAACTATATTTCCATTTTCATCTTCAACGATCAGATGTTCTAGCTTTGTTATACGAGATATCATCAAAAATCTTAACTTTGACGTTGAATCAGCATATAGTTTCCGTCTCTGTAAGATTTGTGAACCAGGTCCATCTACCACGCCAGATATGGCATTAGTGTATGCTTAACACTTTTCCTTGCTGAAAGATAGCAAGTGAAGATTGAAAATTAGAATTTCTTGTCAAGCTATTATATGAATCAGTAAACAGAATAATAACAAAAGGTGAGACCGGACACAAACTTAGGCATTCTGATTTAGTACGAAGACAGACGAAGCAGACAAGGAATATAAAAATAGTTTACCAAGGAGGTGGTAACATACTATAAAGAATATTATCAAAAGAAACTTCACCTGTACACATAAAACTTATTTACTAAGTAGAATTGATGCTAAAATAGTTACACTAATGCTAATTCTAATGGCTTAAGTACTGCAGTATACCGAGTAGCTAAGGCAGGGGCAACTTTCCACATTGCCATTAATAGAAGGTAATTCTTACAAAATGAGTACCAAAATGTCTATGTCAATCAATACTTATACTCCTAGTTAATCCAGGAGAGATACATGACGGATTCATTTGTTGGTTCATGAGATTGAATCCATGTCAATAAGACCTAATCTTCATAGTATGATGCAGCAATTGTAGTTTATTTCAACAAGACTTAACAGTAGAAAATTTAAAAAAACTTAATAAGACAGAGAAAATTAAAGCACAAAATGGCACAGAAGAGCATAGTATAAATATTATCCTTACTGTCTCCAGCGGAGGAGGTTACATCAGAACACTATATTGTTGCTCTATTCTAGTAGAAAAAGATGTATATGGAGATAAAAATCTGTTGCTAAAATTTTATATGAAACAAGAATATTATAGGATGAATAAGAGTTGATATGATAAATGTCAATGAAGTCATATTATAACAAAAACTATCGGAGTGCAAAGTTGGCTCCATCCAGGATGGAAACATTGAGGAAAAAAAAATTTGTGTACGAAGGCAGACGGCGAGGGTTTCTTCGTGCACACTTGCGTGCACACACGGAGGTACCTCCATCTAAAGGGAAAAAAAAA
>OU503052.1:28613346-28628475 GCA_912172775.2 Fraxinus pennsylvanica
TTCGGGATGCTATTTATTCGCCAAGGATGGAGGCATTGCACCGTGGATGGAGGCATTTTTGCTTGCCTCCATCCAAGGATGGAAGCATCAAGAAATGCCTCCATCCAGGCCTGGATGGAGGCATTTCTTCGTGCCTCCATCCAGGCCATTTTTCGTGCATCCGTCCAAGGATGGAGGCACGGTGAAATGCCTCCATCCAGGCTTGGATGGAGGCATTTCTCCGTGCCTCCATCCTTGGCGAATAAATAGCATCCCGAAGACTAATTTTCTTGGCGGATAAATAGCATCTCGAAGTTGAGATTCTGGAATCTGCTAGACCAAGCAAAAGTGGTGATGTTCTTTCCTCTGACCTCTTTGTAATCTGTGCTAAATTGGACATTCATTTCATAGGTACATTATTTTTTAACTTTGCACTTGCACAGACATAATTTATCAAAATTATTTAGAATTTTCTTGATTAAAAATTACTCATGAAAAATGATAAATCGCTGATGTTATTCATAAGCAAAAACTTTTGTCCATGCTTTAGTAATAGGGAATAAAATTATATCAGCCTATATAAGATGATATACTTTAACTAAAGGCTAAAATATTAAACAAAATAATCAACAATGTTCTCATCAGTTTCCCAATAACTATCGACTTCTATAAAAGTTTGGAGGCATGAGGAAATGCCTTCATCCTTGCTAGGATGGAGGCATTTATTCGTGCATGGAGGCATGAAGAAATGCCTCCATCCAAGCTTCAAAGGAGGCATTTCCTGACCTCCATGCACTTGTTTTTTTTCTTTTTCTTTTTTGGAGGTGCCTCTGTGTGCGTGTGCTTTCGTATGCGCACAGAGACACCTCGTGTACCTCCATGAATTTGAACTGAAAATTGAAATTGTGCAATCAAATGCAAAAAATTGATGTTTGTCTAATTGTCTTCAGTTTCTCGGGTATTTGGCTGAATGTGCCGACTATTGGCTAGCTGAAACAAATCAAATGGAAGAAATTTGACAATAGAATATGATTTTAAATGTGATAGGAATATTATAAATTCTCAAACTCCGAATTGAAGTCACCAAACATGTAGGACTCTTTTCAATACTTATTCGAACTTAGACATAAAAGCAAATATTATCTTACACTTATAACTCCATTTAGCTAAGCATACATTCACATTGTACTCAAACTATTACTTTTAACCACCTCATATTGTATCAAATTATCACATTTCAAACTTATGAAGCAATCAATAGAAGAAAAGCACCGTTCTGAAAAGGCGAGAACTATAACAAGAAGTTCAAAATAGATAGTCAGTACAAAAATTACAGTTATCAAATGTCAAACTACAAGGGTGTGCGGGTATGTATTTATATCTTTAATTAAACAACTATCAGGTTCAAGATGTGAATGAAGACAATGAGATCAGTATTATCTATTGACAATAAACATAAGTTAATTCCTTCCATTTGTTCTTTGTTTCAGCAACTCTCACTTACCACATAGAATATTATGACTTTGTTTTCTTAAATTGTTTTGTTCAACATAAAATTGACTTGGTAACTGCAATTGGAATTCCAGATGTAGCCCTGATAGCAATTATATTAAAGCTGGAGAAAATGGCCAGCTTGTTGGGGATTGGGGTGAGGTAATCTAGAAATACATAGCAGAGTACTTAAGCTGCAGCAGTCAAGGATTGAGATACAGAAACAGATAAACCAGAAACTCTTACTCAAAATGTAGTTTACCTTTGTAGTACTGCCAACTCACTACTTCTTTGCAAATGGAGAAAAGAACATTGATTGCTGAGACTGTAAATTCAAAGGCCAAAAACAGACTGATAACAAAACATAATAGTTTAAGCTATACTGTTCTCGAATATTGTTCAAGGACAAAGGCAAATCAATCAAACTTATGTATTTTAGATATTAGTGTGATTTATTTTTAGTTAAGGGAAAAAATCTCAAAAAATAATGGCAATGGCGAAGGGGAGATTCATCTCGGATTAAACTGAAGCACAAGTGCAATAGTTTTACCTCAATAGGGAAGTAAGTTGGACGCTTAAGCTTCCCAACATTGATAGAAGGAAGATCGGCATAATAGGGCAAATCAATCTTATGAAGTAATCATAGAAAGTCAGAGGAAAAGCAATGTACCAAGGGATTGATCTTGTCAAGGTGACTGTCAAGGTTCTTCATCGCATCCCGCATAGAAGCGAGTTCAACCACAGCCGAAACTGTAGTAAAATCCTATTGCAGAAAAATAAAGGCTTTACAGGAAGATAATAGGGATTTATTCTATGATTATTAGTTTAACACCAAGCTACCCTGCCATGTCTAACAAAACACAAGTTGGTTTAAAGGGAATTTGAACTTAATTGGGTATAGTATTTTCCAAATCGATGATCTTTCGAACATCTTCCTTGGTAACTTGGAAGTTATCATAATTTCATATTTCATATAGTGGATTCTAAATGTATTCTAATTGAATATAGAAGTTTGTTTGCAAGAATGAGTATCACAGATAAGGAATGGAAGATTTATTTTGCAGTAAAAGTAGTACATAAACATTAACATGAATACTGTACGATAAAAATTATGTAAAAATATGAATAGCCTGAAATGTCTCGAACAAAAAATTCATCTCAATTAAGGATTTATGATGCTTGTTGACAGGAACTTAACTTAAGAGAAAGATCATTTTAGAGCATTAAAACGACATGCACAGAAATTATATAGTCATAAATGAAGTGTATATATAATTCTATAGAAAGTTGTACCATAAACTTGTTAAATCATATAGTGAATAGCATTTTGAACATATCTATGAAGATTTTATCAAAGCAAGAATTTCTTGGTAAACAATATTTTTTGTATATGTATTATGTATAATAGACTTGTCTAAGGGCTTTATTAAAACTTTGATAGCTGAACTTGTTTTCGCTCTAGATAAAGCAACATATAATTGTCCATGAGAAAATACACATTCTGGAAGATAAAGCCCAACAAAATCCAAAGTTTGACTTTGCGATTTATTTATTGTCATTGCAAAATATGGACGAATGGGAAATTGAGTCATTTTAAAAGGAATTGAAATTTTATCGCTTTCAAGTGGTATAAATGGAATCCTAGATAAAAATACTTGCTTTACACGGTATTCTCCAATTGCAATTTCTGCATCAATTACATTTTTCTCAAATCTTCGACAAATAAGTCTTGTTCCATTCCATAAACCTTCAGATGGGTTAATATTTCGAAGTAACATAACGGGACAATTTTGTTTTAATGTAAGTTCATGTGGAGGAATACCATTTGGAGTTAATGTGTTTAAAAAATCTTCTTGGATACTTTGTTCAGATTTATCAATGAATTCATCAAAACTATAATATGTAAATATTTTTCCAAGAATTTCTTTAAGTAAAATATTATTTATTTGATCAACGCATTCATTTTTTGGTGTTAAAATAACTCTATTAATCATAGCATCTAAATTTTCTATATAAGTTTGTATATTTGGAAAAACTATATCAATCAAATTTTTTAAAGACTAAAATTCGTCTTGAAATTCTAGAGTTATATCAGGTGAAAGTGTAATCATATTACATGAGTGTTTTTTCTCTGTACCATTTCCGATACGAAGTAAATAATTACAAAATAATGGATCTAATTCAGCTCTCATATTTTGTAGTAATGGTAAATGAGTAAAAGAAGGTCACAGATACGAAAAAACTAAACTTGCTTTTATTATATCTTCTTTTGTACCTTTTTGAACAATTGGTAAAACTTGTCGAAAATCACCTCCTAATACAATGACTTTTCCACCGAATGGTATATTTATTTCATTTATATATCTTAACATTTTATCTAAAGCTTCTACAGTATAACGATTTACCATTGGTGCCTCATCCCAGATAATTAATTTAGTCATTCTAAAAAGATCTGCTAACGCAGATTGTTTACTTATTGAACAACCAATATCGTCATTTATATCTAAAAGAATTTTAAATCTAGAATGTGCAATTGTACCATCTGGTAATAAGGAAGCAACAACTCCAGAAGAAGTTGTAGCTATAGCAATAAGATTTTTTGATCCCACAGCTGCTAATAAAGCTTTATATAAATATGTTTTACCGGTTCCACCAGCTCCATCAACAAAAAAAATGCAATTCTCATCATTGAAAATTCGAGATAAAATTATATTATAAGCATATAGTTGCTCTTTGTTTAAGCAATTTGTATCAACATTGTTAGTTTGATTAGTACTAAATTTGAACTGTTCAAAAAGCATGCTAGCTAATCTTTCGTCTTCTCCTATGCTTATATCGAATGGTACTAATTGGTAATCATTTATATTTTTGTTCAATGTTTCCAATATAGAATGTATGCATTGTAATGATTTTATTTGAGCATTATGAAATGATATACCTTGTTGTATGAAATCTTCAAACATATAACCTCTAAACTTATTCCATAACAATTGTGGATTATCAGGAGCACAAAACGTTAATATAGTAGCAAATAATCTACGAAGTGAACAAGGCATTTCATAAACAATCGCTTCTTCTAAACATAGCTCACAATCATTATCTGCACTTAATAAACCATATAAAAGAGCTGCTTCACGAAAGCTGGACGTCAATGTACCATTTACATTTCGTAGTTGTTCAAAAGAAGTTGATCCCTTAATATGGTTTAACAAAAGCCGTAAATAATATCTTTCACTTTCAGATGGGTTAGCTGTAACTATTCTACCAATTACATTTTTTTTGTTTTCAAGGAGTCCAAATTCGGCCGTTTCCATTCCACACAAAATAAGAAGCGAAATCTTTATATGTAAGTAATCTAGCTTTTTCATTTATAATATTAGTTCGGAAGAATTCAGTTAATGTTGTTTTACGTGTATAATCTGTACTTATAACTGATTGCAAATTGTCGCTATCTTTATAAGTAATTAGTTGATGGTCTTCAAGGTGTAATTGTAGTGGAACAATTGATGGAGACATTTCAGACAACACATATCCATAAATTCTCCATATTGCTTCTGGTGGAGAAATCCATCTAGCAGTCTGATATATTGAAATTTCATCAATATCAATATTAGTATCTTTTTTATTGTCGCCTATGGAAAAACTTATTCGATCATGTCCTTTATAAACATATTTATACAAATATACTTCAACATTAATATGACAATCATATTTAGCTATTAAATAAGGATTATAAGGTACAATCCACCTATTATCTAAAAAATGTCCTCTAACTTTAACTTTTTGACTATCATTACGACGTTTATATCGAGGATATGAATTGTTACCAAGTGAAGTTGTCATTACATATTCTTTTGGATACTTATTTTTGCATATTTTGTCATTTGACATACATACATTAGTTGGATTTAATATTCCACAAGGACCATGTAACATATGTTTTACAACAGTGGAATATAAATGAGGGTAACAATTTTTGTTTGGAATTTCACGACAAACAATTTTATCAACCAAATTAATTGAAGTAATTTTTGATCCATATTTAAAAATTAACAAAAAATGAACATGTGGAAGACCTCTTTTTTGAAATTCAACAACGTATATATATGCAGCAACAACTCCTAAAATATGTCTTTTGAACAAATCAGTTTTTAATTCTTCTAATTTAGCTCTAAATATTAGTGACAACAAATCAGGCCTATTTTGTGTTTCATCATTATGCCTTAGTTCTTGTTGTATTTCTGGCCAATTAGGATTGCAAGTCATCGTCAAAAACACATCAGGTTTACCATATCGTTGAACCAATGCCATCGCATCCATATATCGTTTTTTATTATCTCTAGGACCACCTGTGAATGAAGATGACAAAATAATTTTTCGGCCTATTTTATAACCTCTACTTTCACCGATATCAACACTATCAACAATTCCTTGATAAACTTCTGCTCGTATTTGTTTTTGATTGTTACGAAAGTAATCCAATCTACTGGTTTCAATTTTTACATACATATCAACAACATATTGTTGAAATAATCTACCTACATGAAGTAAAATACATCTACTTGAATTTCGAACCTGTAATTTATAGCAATAATACTCGCGACAAGATACATGTGATCTTTTCTTTACTTTCTTCATAACTACAAGGGGAAAAGGAAAAAATGAATCATAATATAATAGAGGAAATAGAAATTCACAGAAAACCAATTTCCAAATTAATAACCTTCATTTTCTCTTTCAATCAATTGATTTGCAGAATGTATAGTATTGATGTTTAAAAGGTTATTATAGGTAGGAAGATCTAACATTTCTTTATTAATTCTTTCAATACCCTCGTGCCATCCAGTTTCACCAAAAGGAAACAATAATGGGTATTGAAGAGGATCATAACAACCAAAATAATAATGGACTCTGTATGAAGCACCAGAATGACCATAAATTGATATATCACGAATTTTGTTGTTTGTAGATGTATCATCATCAACCCAAACTGCAGCTACTTGTGAAGCCATTGGAGAATTGTACACTCTTTGATCTAAACCTGGGTCACATCTTATTTGTATTCGAGATGTATATAAATTATCAATATTGGTTAATGAACGGAAGAATCTACAGTAAGGATTGATCGCTAAGATATCAATTAATATCTGTAAAGTTGATTCACAGAATTTGTCTGAAATCTTTAATCGATTTGATACTTCATTTTCAGTATCGTAGAAGTATAATTGTAAATAAGTTGGGTTATTGTTTGAGGGTAACAATTGGTTTATATAATGATAAACTTGTCCTTGAATCCTAAATGTATAGATTCATTTATATCTCTTAGACAAATTTTTATCATATTTCACACCAAAAGATGTAAACGCAAAATGATTGTTATAACTTCTTGTAATTTTTTTGAAATTTAATGATTCGGCTGAATTTGAAGTAAATAAATGATGTAATTTATCAGGTACACTATGTATATGTAATTTAATTTTGCCATCTGAACAACAAAATCCCTTACTCTCTACATGAAATTTTTTTGCACCATAATGTAAACAAAATGTTGGAGCTATAAGAAGATGGGATTTAGTTGGGATATTCTATAAACTTAAGTCTGTAGTTTCCTCATTAATTTCTATAATTTCATCATCAGATCTAAATCTCTCCTCTTCACATGTATACTGAATATTGCCATCCGGTGCATAAATTGTGGTTGCCGAAGATATACTATAACTACAACTGGCAACTACAATAAAATAAATTGGCATTTAGATACAACTAATATTGATTCAAATAAGTTAAATCTTTAGAAATACCTTCTTGGACCACTGTTAGATCATCAAGTTTCTGCTGTTTTGCATCACACAACTCTTTTGATTCTTGGGCGTACAATTGATGTCGTCGTGAATTTTGAGTATCTTTTGTTTTAGCATAAATTTCTCTGCGGCGCTTTTTTAGTGTTTCACAACTTCCATCACCACTATCAGCAGCATCCATAAGGTAAATAACTAAATACAATAAAATATAATAAAGTTAAGAATAAAAGAAGTTTACTTTATCGAAGCTTAAGAAAGAAGATTACTCATAAGATTTGTTATATCTAATTATAATAAGGATGCATATATGGTTTCTCCAATTATTTAATTCATTATTTCATATATGAGCAGAAGTTTGTTGCCTAAAATGGATAGGTGCCTACTGTATTTGGTTATGAATTTTTTTTATTCCAAAACATAATTTATTTTAATTTTAAGGAGAATCTAAAATCAACACTTAATTATCCAAACAAAATAGTTTTCTTTTGTATATATCAATTTGTATAACATGGTTTAGATTTATAAAATTTCTAAATAACAAGGGAAAGAAATTTAATTGATACAAAAACTTAATTTAACAAAAGCACAGTAAAACACATAGTATAAAACATTAACTTAAACCTAGAACACAATAAAAATTCATACCTGATAATTTCTTTCGAAAAATCCAGGAAGAAGTTCGTTTCAAATCTTTTGGAGACAGGAAAACACCTAAGATAGAATCTCAATATGGTTGACAGGCCAGAGGAATGCATTAGGAACACATGAACTTGATCACATCCTATTAAAAAAATCAATAACCTTTTCAAAAAGTGAAGTTTCACACAAACCAGATATCATTTTTTTTTTGTACAAAGCAGTATATTTAAGACAACATAATCCTTGTCAAATACCTCAAAAGCATATCTCCATTTATTGATTTTGCATAAAGAATGCACAAAACAATCCAACAATGCACGTTAATCTTAAAAGCCAAATACAATATCTCTGTGTGAAGTAAAACTTCTGTATCGAACATGTCTGATTTCCAAAACACTGAGATCAACGTAGTCTATGTAGCTTTTGAAGGCTTATACCCAAAATATTTGAGCTCCGCTAACTCCTCCAAAGCCAAATTGTACATCCTATTTTTACAACACTTCTAAATCACTACATTAACCAATCTCCCAAACAATTCTCTATCATCATCCCTAATTTCTTCTAAAAAATAGTTCGGTATTATGTCATATTTACTACAACTCAAGAAATCTAAAACATAATTATAAACAGCTAAACTATGAGTATATCCTATTTGCCCGCCTACCCACATGAAGAATTTGACATCTAATTTAGTAATTTCTATATTCTTTACCACATGAACAATTAAATTCTCATTCAGTTTCTCCTTGAATAGCCTAATTAAACCAAACTTAGAAGATTAACAATACATATTCAATTTACAAAATCCCATTAGACATTACATTACCAAAATTGAAGATAAAAATTAACATGAACAAATGTAGATTTACAAAAACCCAATTCAAATTCACACTTACTTAAGCCAAAAGTAATAATACATATACAATCATAGATTTAAAATACTCTGGAGTCGCGTCTACGAGTGCCGTAACAGTGGTCTGTCTGTGAAGGGAGAAGTGAAGACAGTTTTAGGATTTTAGCTTTTCAGGTTACTGGTAAAAAAAAAAAATGGGTTCTTAAAAATTCTAAGCTGAGACAGTGGCCTCTTGGGCCTCCCTCAGGTCCAGCCTTGGCGGTGGGAAGGTAGCATTAGTCTCGACATTATTTGATCAGTTATTCAAGCAACTTTAATTTCTCCCTCTAAAGTCAGCCACCACAAATTCTCATCAATCACCAGGTACAAATTATAATTTTTTTGTTTCCAATACTATAAATTTGAATGTTGCTACTGACTAAAGCAATATCATCCAACATTATTTTAAAGTTAAAAAGAACAGGTTCATGGAAGTTACAGCAGTCATATTTAAGATCACAGCAGGCGAAACTTCAGCAGACACATCTCCTTGACTACTCCATCATTCCATTCTTATCAGCTGCCTCCCAAGAGATTGAGTCCAAGTTCTATTAGATTTCCCTTTGTGGCCGGCAAAAATTGAAGAATCAGATTTGATCTGTAAACACATCATCAATGTGAACCCATTACCAAGAGCTTCACAAATCACTCAAAAAGGTAAGCTGCTGCTTTAGAGAAAGGAAGATATTTAGTCCACAACTTAAACATATTTCCATTGGATGGAGGCATTTGTCCATGCCTCCATCCACTGGACGGAAGCATGGAGAAATGCCTCTGTGCACTCATGCCTCCTCCATGCCTATGCACTCATGACTCCTACATGACTCCATCCAAGTGGACGTCCGTCCACTCGTACCTCCTCTATGCGATGGACAGAGACATGGAGAAATACCTCCATCCACCATGCCTCTGTCCAGTATTACAATAAAATTAGAATTTTAACTTGAGAAATATTCAATTCTATCCGAACAGGAAATAAACAAAACATCAAATTGCTTCAACTTCGCCCGTGTCTACATCTACTGGATAGAGACACCCGCATGTGCACGCTGTCTCGCACACACATCGATCGTGTCTCTGCGAGACTGTGAGTTATGGATGAGAGAATGAAGAAACACCTTGTAGATAGCGGCGGCGTCGAGGATGGACGAATCTAACGTGAATTTTGTCAATCCAATTGATAGCTTTTGCAGAGAAAATAGGCAGCAGTTGGCAAGATGGATGTGAATTTTGCGATTTTATCGATATGCAAACAAAATAGGCAAGCAGTGGGTGCGGTAGGTCAATGTGAATTTTGTGAATATCATTTTTTGTGAAGAAAATACGCAGAAGTGGTGTGAAGTAGTAGGAGAAAAGAGAGAAAAGGCCGTTACCAAAACGGCGTCGTGTTGGTTGACGATGACGTGGCATAAAAGGGGCAAAAATATTGGAAGGAAACAATCATTGTGGACTAACTTTGCTAATTCATGAAAAATTAGGAATAAAATTTTAACTTTCGGCAAAGATTGGAAAATGCTTGTTTGGGTTTCATTATAAGTTCTATATAATTCAAAGGTCAAATTCAAACTTATTCATAACCACACATTTAGCAAGACTCACACTATTACTCAGTATGACAGTATCTACGACTATTTTGTGTCACATTTTAATTTAATGAATGTTAATTTTAATAAAGGTTTAACTCATGAGAGAAGGAATCAGAAGTTATGAAAAATGCTCGACATGGAATATGTGCATGATAAAAATAGTTGAAAATCTAGTTACGTATTTATATGAGTTTAAAATGAAAATCGGGAAAGATCTTTATTATTTTAATATAAAGATTCTTCTGAATAATATTAACTTGTAATATGTCAAAGAAATCTAGTTTTGTAAAAAGTGAAAACACAAAAGTAATACAATAACACTCATCAATAAAGCATTTGTTAATAATAGTGGAGATACCTATGTTATAGCATTCCACCTATACTATTGACAAATAATTTTCACAAAAAATCTCACCTTTTCATTTAAGTTAATCTAAGGTTTAGATGATTTAGTTAAAATCCTTTGAAATTTAGAAATGGAAATTACCATTTTGCTTATACTCACTTTTCCATTACTCAAACTCTCAATGTTCCTATCCCATGGTTGTTTTTTTTATCGATTTCTACATTAAGGTTTGATTTTGTAAGCAGCAGCTTCTGTTTCTTGGCCTGTTTTCGCTTACAATGCTACTTGAATATAGAATACTACACGTTCTGGGACCCTCGCTCTTTTAATGTCGTCGTTTCATAGAGAATTTTACAATGGTGGTGAGGGAGAGGCAGGAGGATTTTGAATACAGAATACTTTGATTTTGACGAAGATTATGTGATTCATGAATTAAATATATGTAACTCTAAATTTATATATGTAACTCTAAATTTATCCCAGAATTTATACCAACCACAAGTGTTAATGTGATGCTCTAATTTACGCCAGAATTTGTCATTGTTTTACCATTTATGTTCTAAATCTGGAATGAGAGATTGTTGAATATTATAATAAAAAAAAAAAGGGTAATATGGGTTTTACATGACTATTAATACAAATAGTGGGATGTAAATCCAATGCCATTTCAAGAACCCGTTTCTTGTATCCTTATATTCTTGAGGACAATCGTCCGTGAGAGAGAAGGGATGAGAGAAGAATTGTGATTTCTCGGTGATTTATACTCCACAAAAATTTCCATTGGAGGTATTTTCAATTTGAAGAGAGAGCGAGAAAGGGGTAGGGAGAGGACACAAAACGGATATTATGGGGGTGTGGGGGTGTGTTGTGGGGTTTTCCATTTTTAAATTTCAAAGGATTTTACTTAATTATCTAAATCATTAGATTAACTTAAATTAAGGCTGATTTTTTTTTTTTCAAAATTATTTGTCAAAAATATTGATAGGATGAACGCTTCCCTTCATCCTTCATACATTAACTAAAGCAAAAGTCGTAACCTCGTATTCCACGAATATTATTTCATAAATAAAAGACCCGCTATAATATGACTTTTAGGGAAGTACATTATCGCATATACACAAAAATGAATAATGAGCAAGATGAATATGTAAAGCACGTATATATTTAAACAAATATATACCTTTTATAGTATATACGTACATCATGTTTTCTTCATGAACAAACACTATATTCTTCATGAACATCGTATTAACGCATTTTTATTTTTCAAAAATATTGATCCATAAAGTTTCTTATCGATCAATACAATATTCTAGAAGAATATTGATTTGTATAAGGCCGTACTCTTTGATGAAGCAATAATTAAATATTCTTTAAAACATTGATATGTATGAGATTTAAACTTATTCGGGAGTATTAAAAATAATATTCCTTTATAATATTATTTAAATAGAGCCGTGTTTTACCAAGTGTATCGGCATAATATTCGTCTAGAATATGATATGTACAAATGTTGTATTTTTTCAATATTAGCAATATATTATTCTTTTTATATATTGGTATGTGTGAACTCGTGCTTCTACATGAGCAACAAAGAAATATTTTTCTTTAATATTGATACATTATAATATTACAATATTTTTCTGGAATATTGATTTAAGTTGACACTTCTTCAAGAATAATGACAATACAATATTCTCTTGAATATGAGTACAAAATAATAAATTATATTCAAGCACACGTATTTTATCATCAATGGTATAGCCAAATTAACACTCATCGTTTTACTATTCAATTTAAAGTTAACAGAATATATTGACATTTTCTTTAAACGAAAAAGAAGTGTTTTTTATGAACTCAATTAGCTAAAACTTCCATGTTTTTTCTCTGGACGAGAGAGACGTTTCTTTTCCTTTCTCAACTTGTTAGAGATTCGTGTTGATAACGTGTTATAAATTAGAGAGAAAATATAAGAAAATATAAAGAAGCAATAGACATATATATTTTATTGAAAATCTTTTATTGGAAGAATTAGTACTCAAGGGGTACAATATAGGGATGGCAATGGGACATGTATGGGACATGTCGACCATTCTCACCCTGTCTCATTGGGTATTTTTGTTACCTTGTCTCATTCTCATACTCGTTTAAAGCGGGACGGGATAGAGGCGGGACGAGGCGAGGCAGGGGGGAGGGGTTTCCTGCCCCATNCCCCCCCCCCCCCCCCCCAATTTATTTTTTCTTTTTATTTTTTATTTATTTTATTTTTTATATCTTTACTTAGTAAATATTATTATTTTTTTACCAATTTGTTTGAAACCACTTATGTTCTTTTTTACAAAAAATCTATTATTTTTATTTAATAAAAAACTTAAATTTAAAATTAACTTTAAACGGGACGAGTAGCGGGGTGAGGACTATGATTTTCTTACTCGCCCTATACCCGCTTCGAGGCAATGACCATCGTCTCGTCCCCGCCCCGTTTACCCGATTAGGTGGGTAATCCCCGCCCCGTTCGGGACGGGGTGGGGCCCACGAGTTTTGGATTGAACTGATTTTTTTGTCATCCCTAGTACAATGGTTATAATAATTAGAGCTATAGGGATAAAATAGTCATTCGAAATTAATATTAAATTTACAACAATAAACGTTCTAGCCGTTAACCAAAATTGTATTAGCGTTTCTCTAATAATAAATTGTGGGCTTAATCTAAAAGGATCGACGCAGCTCATTTTTCAATTTTCCATTTCAACTTTGTAACTCGGGAGTTTCTTTCTTTTGTCTTCTGCTAATTTTTACCTTTCATTTTGTATGTATTTTACAAGATTTATTTATTTATTATTTTTTTTTTTTTTTGTTATTTCTTGAATTTTTTCAATGTTAATATATCTTTCCATTTTCCGAATTTTTATTTAAAATTTTTATATTTTGTTCATAATGTATTAATATTTTTCCTCTATATATTGTAGGATGCATGGTTCACATGAAGTTCTATCTCTTATTCTCAAATGTATTTTGTTAACAATTTGTACGTCTTATTTATGACACTAATTGATCTTAAAGGTGGTCAAGTGTGGGATAAGGGGTGTATCTGACATTCACTTAATTTTTAATGTAAAATTTAAGCACTTTGCTTCTTACAGTTTGGCAATTTTTTTCTGAGGCGTAAAACTTGCTCCTTACCGATTGTTAAGGTAGGATTACTCGAATGCCAAAACCTCTCTCCCTCTAACTGCTCGGGTTAGAAATAGGATTGACGAGCGATTCAAAAGGAACTGCAGTTACAAATATGTCTTGTTCAAACCGAATAATAAGGATGACCATATCCCTTCGACAAAACATTCTCATTATAAGCCACTCTAAACACTGTTCCATTCCCAATATCCCAACAAAATTTGCAAAGCAAACACCAACAATGGCTGATGATTCACAGGATGTACCCGACTGTGAAAAAATATTCAAGCGTTTTGATGCCAATGGGGACGGAAAAATCTCGGCCTCGGAATTGGGTGAGGCATTGAAAACGCTCGGTTCTGTTACACCAGATGAAATCCAACGGATGATGGCTGAAATTGATACTGATGGCGATGGATTCATTTCTTACGAAGAGTTTGCGAATTTCGCTCGAGCCAACAGAGGACTAGTGAAGGATGTGGCCAAGATTTTCTAATTTGTGCATCTAAAAATGGCACCTGGATTTATATGCAACTTCTTTTTTCAAGTAGACTGTCCATGTAATATGGGTTCTTCTCAAATTTCTTATAGAACTTGCTATGTAATTAAACTGTAATCGGCATTTTGCTTCATGATATTAATACAGTTATTGAGTGAATAATTTGTTTGGAAAGTTTCTTAGACCAAAAAACCTTTTATTTGTATCATGTACGAATGATGCTATCTATCATCAGTGATGCTAAAACACTAGTTTAAGTGGTCACAATTGATAGGTTAAATTAAACGAATCGTATGATATTGCATTTAATTAAATCTATCATTTAATGTCGTAGTTACCACATGGTGTTTGATACTAGTGGTGCTGAATATCATTACTATATTCAAATTATTTGTGGAGGTCCACAAGCCACGTGAGCGTGCATGGGCCCCCAACAGCCAGCCTGGAATGTGTCAACTATCCTTGCCACAACCGGATTATATTAGAAGTGTAAAACTCAGTACAATCAGATTTACACATCTAATCCCAGTGGTCTACCAAACACAAAGATTGATTAATCCCCTCTATCTAAAGTCATCTACATGCATGTGCTCGACAGATCATAAAAGAATTAACCAACATATTGAACTGCATAAGAAAAAAAGAAAGAATGAAATCAGAAAAACCCACAAAAATGTAATCCTCTTTCTTTTTTTTTTTTTGGGGGGGGGGGGGGGGGGAGA